>JAGFPH010022964.1:407-12241 GCA_018207615.1 Philaenus spumarius
ATTACGTGCTTCGCACGCCAACCCCCGTATTGGGAGAATTTTCAATATGTCAACATCAGCGTAAGCTACTCTACTTATCATTGACGCGTTGAATAGAGCATTGTTTAGGAAGACTACGTCTACAGATTTTCATTTGTGAAATATAAAAGTAATGGAAATTTGTGTTTGTGTTGACTTTTACTTCGGAAATCATAATAATAAAATGAACGGTAAAAAATATAAATTCCTCAAAAACTAAGATTGGGTAAAGTTAGGAAAATATGAATATTCAAATACCGTACGTCAATTGAAGCTACCTTAAAAGGAAAAACAAAACCTTTAAGCTACAAGTGTTTTTGTGTTTTTCAACCTTCATGAACATGCGACCCCTTTACAAAATGTCTGTCTGCATGTATACCAAGCTAGAGAGAAAACTATTCGATCGATTTCCAACAAATTTACACCAAACATGTCAATTAAGCCTGTATATAGATACTCGAAAAAAGATTTTGACAAATTTTGAAAAAAAAACCCTTTTTGGCCAAAAAACCCACAAAAAAATTGTTATTTTTTTATTTAAAAAAAACGGCTCTAACGATTTTGATAAAATTTGGCTTATTTGTAGCGCTTAATGTACCCTGCTGCATGCAAAAAACGGCATCTTTAAAAAAATTCTCGTTTCGCTAATAACATACTATTATTACAAAATTACAGCAATATTATACCGGGTGTATCAGAGCATTAAAACGAGAATACCGGTACTTAGACATTTAGTTTAAACTGAAAACTCCCTATTTCGACCCCAAGGAATTCAGGAAAAATGTTTTCAACCCTCTAAAATGTCCCAACAATATTTTTCTGTAAATTTTAAGCCAATAGTAAAATGAAAAAAATTAAAATATGAAAAATGTTGATAATCGTAAAGGCTTCAATTTGATATGTAAGATGACCCACATTGCAATTTGAAAGTTTTGACATAATGACTTTTTAAACTTCTAAAAGTTGTAAATTTTGAAAACCTGCTAAAAACGTGAGAAAACCTACCAAAATTAGGTATTGTTTAAAGGGTCACATCTTTGTCAATGTAGGCCTACTTTAAAAAATGTAGCTCTTAAAAGAATGTGTGTTATGTCAGATGTAAAAAGATATGTAAACTTAAGTGTTTATGATGTTTCGGGCCATCCTGTATTGACGGTGCAAGATAAATGAAAAACAAATTGTTTTAATGATCAGTGTACAGAGACCTTTAAAATGAGGTACGACCTTTACGTTTGAAAATTTCCCAAAAACCTTTTGGGACATTTTAGAGGGTTGAAAATATTTTCCCTGAATTCCTTGGGGTCGAAATAGGGGTTATCAGTTTAAACTAAATGTCTAAGTATTCTCGTTTCAGTGCTATACAAGCCGGCCACCCGCTCTGATACACCCTGTATAAACTCCCGATCTTAGGTCTCACCATAAGGGTCACAAAAATTGCTCATTTTACTTTCTCACTATACCATAGTAGCCTATAGAGAAAGTATAGTGATCGCAAAAAAAATCGATGTTGAGATTTTTGTGGAAATATCCGTTTTGGGACCCCCTAAGTCCAAAAAAAGTGGTTTTTACAAAATGTCTGTATGTATACAAAGCTAGAGAGAAAACTATTCGATCGATTTCAACCAAACTTGCACCAGACATGTCAAGTAGGCCTGTATAGACGCACGAAAAAGGGTTTTGAATATTTTTGAAAAACAACCCCCTTTTTGGCCAAAAAACCCCTCAAAAATCAGTTATTATTTTTTTAATAAAAAAACGGCTCTAACGATTTTGATTAAATTTGGCTTATTTGTGACCTTTAATGTGCCCTACCATATGCAAAAAACCGCATCTTTCTAAAAATTCTCGTTTAGCTAATAATAATAATAATAACTGATTTTTGGAGGGTTTTTGGCCATAAAGGGGGTTGTTTTTCAAAACCATTTTACCAAATAGAAAATGTAACGCTTAACTAAAAACCGTTATCGAATTGGTTGCTATGGCAATGAATGTAAATACATTCAAGAAACTTGTTCGTCAATTTTGAGTTGGGAGACGTTCGGTTCCGTCCGGCGTAGTTCGGATATTATCGTCAAGCGCTGGTATTAACAATTAATACCAGGCCTACCAGTATTAGGCTACCAGGAACTGGCACATACTTTTTCACAAACATATTTAAATTATTAAACAGATTCACTGTGACTTGTAGGGTGGGGTAGGAGAGGTGATTTTTTATTAAAGTTGGAGATTAACTAATAAATATTATTATTATTATCTAGAGAGAAAATTATTCGATCGATTTCGAACAAATTTGCACCAAACATGTCAATTAGGCCTGTATAGATGCACGAAAAAAGCTTTGAAATTTGTTTAAAAATAACCCCTTTTTAGCCAAAAAAAACCCCAAAAAATCAGTTATTATATTTTTATTTTTTTTAAACGGCTCTAACGATTTTGATAAAATTTTGCTTATTTGTAGCCCTTAATGTACCCTACCATATGTAAAAAACAGCATCTTTCTAAACATTCTCGTTTAGCTAATAATAATAATATTTAGGCATTCTCCTACTTTAATGTATACCCTCTCCTACTTTAACCCTTTCAGTCACCTTGTCCTATATCTAGGACGATACAAATAATTTTTTTAATATAAATATCTTATTAAATATCCATGTTTACAGTCATATGGTTGTATTCATAAGATACCAAACATGATGAA
The DNA here is from genome assembly GCA_018207615.1 of Philaenus spumarius. Classification (NCBI taxonomy): domain Eukaryota; kingdom Metazoa; phylum Arthropoda; class Insecta; order Hemiptera; family Aphrophoridae; genus Philaenus; species Philaenus spumarius. The sequence goes on from JAGFPH010022964.1 coordinate 3,124, forward strand.
ATATTAACAAGAGTAATAAAAAAAACAGCTGTTATGCCAAATTACAGTTTTTTAGAAAATTAAACTTTTTAAATCCTGTCAATTTCACAATTTTATCTCTAAACTATTATCTATTACATCTAACCTAAATATTTTTTAACACAATAGAAAGAGTGTATTTTTACAACCATTTAGTTTTGAAATCATACAAAATATAATATGTATTATATAAATTGTTTTAAAGTATCGTCCTATATATAGGACATTGTGACTGGTTAGAGGTAGTTTAGACTTTAGACTCATGTTTTATCTTGTGTAAGACTCATGAAGTGTAAAGTAGCATTGTGTATTAGTAAAAAATTTAGTTTTGTTAATTTTCACAAGAAATAAAAAACTAGTCAATATTATCAAAATCTCTATATAAAACACGGATAATTTCAATACCGGTATAGGCACATGCAAGAATAATGTAATAATGTAATGTAATAATAAGCACCATAGTGCATCAATTTTTTTTACTTTCTCACTAATAGAGAAAGTATAGTGATCGCAAAAAAAATCGATGTTGAGATTTTTGTGGAAATATCCGTTTTGGGACCTCCTGAGTCCAAAAAAGTGGTTTTTACAAAATGTCTGTCTGTATGTCTAGTATAGTATAGTGAGAAAGTAAAAGTGGCACGATTTTGTTTGCAAATATTTGAAAAATAAAACTACAATTTTACTATCCAACAGTATGGCTTTCTCCAAAATGAAATGATTTAATACATTCTATTTGCATAAAATAACGTGGAAATTAATAAAGGAGAGTGTCAAAAATATAAGCTGTATAAGCGCGGAGGGGCGTTAAAGTCTCCGCAATGTTAATTAATATCCCGTTAAAGCTGGAAATATGACGTACAAGTTTAATAACATGCAAGCTTAGCTCGAAGTAAGCTTGTGTTGTGCGTCTATTATATTATGCACACAATTTAGTGGTACTATTAATATTTATATTCCATTCGTGTATTAACATTCTTTTTTTTAACGAGAAAATATTCTATTCTGTTTTTAACTTCCCGCTAAGAAAATTGAAAATTTTCTAAAATCGGGAAGTTATTGGTTTCACCCCGTTTTTCGAAAATCGAGTATTCATCAGATCTCGACGTTTTGAGGTCCTAGGAATCTTCCCTGACCACTCCCGAGAGGGTGTCACTCTGTCTGTATGTATGTGTGTGTGTGTGTGTATGTAAGTATGTGACCCGCTTATAACTTTTGAACGACTTAACCGATTGGATCCTACCAAACGGCGTTCTAAAGAGTTCCATCAAACTTAGATTTCCTGAAAATTTCAACTAATTCGGACCGGTAGGTTCTGAGAAATTTCGAAAAAACTAAGAAATAAAAAATTTTCAAATCAAATTTTTTTGGAATAACTTTTAAACGGCTTTACCGATCAATTCCAAAATCTAATCCGCTTTTAACCTTGAAAAGCTACGTCGATCGCTACCAGTCCGGTCAAAATCGGTTAATTCGTTCGTGAGATATCGTGAACGAAAGAAAATCAAAAAAAGTGTTTTTTCTCAATTTCTCCGAAATTTTTCATCAGAAAATTTTTTTTTCGATTCTTTCAATGGACTCGAAAAACTGCATCGATTGCCGCAAATCGCATAAAAATCGGTTGATTCATTCGCGAGATATCGTGAACGAAAGAAAATAAAAAAAGTGTTTTTCCTCAATTTCTCCGAAACTTTTCATCAGAAAAATTTTTGTTGTTGATTATTTCAATGGACTTAAAAAACTACATCGATTGCAGCAAATCGCATAAAAATCGGTTGATTCTTTCAAAAGTTATGGCAGTTCAAAATTTCCAAAAATAGTGTTTGTTGTAATTAAACTTAGCGGGAAGTTACATGGATGGCCTTTAGGGTCAACCGTTTTCCAAATTTTTTTATCTAAATCACGATCTAATATATTTTTTTTTTTTTCGTTATTTAAAGGCAAATCATGCCATATTTATACAAAATATTTTAGAAAATAAATAAAGTTTACTACTAAATACCTAAATAATTAAGGCACATTTAGGCCTACATTGATTGATGTAGGCCGTTTAAAACGGTTAAATTTAAGGAGGAAAGCATAACCTCGTCCCAATTAAATCTAAATATAACTAAAACAATTGTTTAGTGTGAAGAAATATTTTAAAATAAATGTACCAATTAATTATTGAGAATTACACGGTTATAGTAATTGTATAATCTATCTATATACAGGGTGATTTTTTTTTAAATGGGCCACCATTGGCATCTCAGAGACTATAAAAGTTACAACAATCTTTAAATAGGGGACCTTCCCTACTTTTTCCCTTACATTAAAAATACAATATTAACATTTCCAAAAACTCCGCCATTCTTCCAATATGGCGGCAAACTTCATTTTTTCAAATGTAAACCCCCGTTTTTATGTTGAATTTCGATTAAGGATACAAATTTAAGACATTTTTATTCTTTTGTATTTTTTCCTAAACTCAACCGTTTATGAGATACACTTTCTCAAATGTGAAATATTGAACAGCTGGATGTAAAATCAATTAAACCAAATGCCATATGAAAACCAAATCAGCTGGTTGTTAAATGCATTGTTGCTTTGTTGAGACAATTCTTATTTAGTATTAGTATTGCTTCAGTGTTAGTCACAGCAGTACTGTTAGTATTGTCGCAGTATTATTATTGTCACAATAGTATTTTTATTACGTGTTTAATTTTTTAAACACGTAATAAAAATATTAGTGTTTAATATTAATAAAAAAATAATAAATTAATATTCAAAATGAATGATTAATATAAATTTAAATTAATATTCACGTAAAAAATAATAAAATATTACTGTTCCTTTTTTATTTAATTTGTTACTGTTTTAGATTTTTATTTATTTCTTATGAATTTCTCAAATAGTGAAGTGTTTGATATGTTAGAGATTTATTTTATGTGCCACAAGAACTGTACTCTGGCAGCAAACACTTACCAGCAAAGATACCCAGACAGAAGAGCTCCTAGCCGTAAGGTTTTAAAAACAATTGTAGACAATATTAAAACCAGCGGGTCTTTTAAACGGAAAAAACAAAGGCCAAAATTAGTTGTCACTGAAGATGTAGAATTCATGAAGATGTCACCAACCCGACATCATCAATTAGGGAGTCATTGCAGGTATTACGTGTTTCATATAGTTCTGTGCAAAAAGTATTGCGGAAGTATAAGTATACTCCATATAAGCCATCTGTACATGAATTTGGGACTTATTTACCTACTAAATTCAAAGGAGACCTACATCCTCCCTTGAAAACAACAAACAAACCTCTACAACAACGGTTCTGTTTATATATAATTAATAATTGGTACTTAATTAAGTACATAGTGATAATATAGGTATCCACTGAGTTTTGTGTGAAGGGCTCTTGACTTAGCGGTTTCGCGTAATATGAGATAAAACTTCAACGAGCTCTAGCGGCTACAATGTTTGGCCAAAATAAGTGATTAAGGTGTGAAATCAGTAGGAAATTCAATGCGGTTTTAGCAGAATCCAAGTTTTTCATAATTACAAGCATAGGTGTTAAGTTACAATCGAAAAACTAACGAGAAAACAGGGTTTCCCACAAAGTGGGAAATTGTTGCCTTTTTTCAGCGCGTTCTAGCGGCTAAACCATTCAACCAAAAAATACATTTGAGGAATGTTTTTTGTATGAAATTTAATGTACTTTATTTTTATATATGAAGGTCTACCTCAAAAAATTCATATTTTTATGATTTTTTGGCAAAAAACTGAAAAAAGGTCAAACATTTTGAGGTTTTTTGCGATTTTCGGTGTGAAGCCATATCCGTAGAAAGTAGCAAAGTTGAAATTCGGATTCAGCATCTCAAAAAACATATAGAACGAGTGAAAAAAAAAACTTCTATATTTTTTTCCTGAAACAAGCACCATCGGAGACTATTTGACTGGACTATAATGCCAGGTGACGAAGAAAGAAGACTTGAGTTTTGTAGTTGGCTCGCGAAGAAGCAACTCAAAGCAACACATTTCTATCTAATATAATCTGGTCAGATGAAACCAATTTTTCAAACAAAGGCATGTACAACAGAAAAAATAATCACTACTGGTCCACAGAGAATCCTTTGGTTGTTAGAGAAGGCAACCCACAAGTTAGATTTTCTTTTAACTGCTGGTGTGCGTTGCTACACAATAGAACCCTGGCTGTGCATTTTTACCGAGGCAGTTTAAACGGTGCCCGGTATACTAATGAAATTTTAGAAAATGTTTTGCTACAATCCCTAGAAGATTTCTCTCTGCAACAAAGAAATCAATTAATCAACATGATGGTGCACCTACACACAATATCGAGGCAGCGTGTGATTTCCTAAATGCTCATTTCCCAAATGGATGGATGGCTACCTATGGGCCCATAAAATGGCCTGCGAGATCTCCAGACTTAACACCAATGGATTTTTTTCTTTGGGGATACATAAAAAATCATCTGTACAAATCCCGTTATGATTCTGCTAAAGAAATGAAAAATAAAATGTCACAGTTGTTCAATGATATTCATCATAATGTCATAGCGAAGGCGGTAAAGGATGTGTTTAGAAGAGCGCATGCATGCATTTATGTTGATGGCAAGCACTTTGAGCATTTATTGTCATAAAATTTCTTTAACTAAGTTCTCTTTTATTTCTTATAAACAATGTATTTATATTAGTTTTCATACTAAATATTTATTTGGAAAATCAACTTGTGCTTTTATTTTTTTTTTATACTCTTTATACTAACTCAAAGTAGATTTTAGACATTTAAGCTTAATATTATTGATTAAACAGTTGTTACACAGCCATTTTAAAATGTAAAAAATGCTATTTAAATATTTTTAAGTGACCGTACATTGAAAAGGGCTAATTTTAGAGTCAAATTCAATGAACATAAATACATTTTTTAACTGAAATTATCAAAAAAATACAACATTTTCCTTTTGAAAAAATTAATTTGGCCGCCATATTGGAAAAATGGCGGAATTTTTGAAAATGTTAATATTGTAGTTTGATTGAAAGGGAAAATGTAGGGAAGGTCCCCCATTTAAAGTTTGTTGTAACTTTTATAGTTTCTGAGATGCCAATGGTGGCTCATTTAAAAAAATCACATAAAATAGAAAATGTTTGAGAGGTTGTATCTCATAAACGGTTGGGTTTAGAAAAAAATACAAAAGAATAAAAATGTCTTAAACTTGTATCCCCAATGGAAATTCAACATAAAAAATAAGGGTTTCCATTTGAAAAAAATGAAGTTGGCCTCCATATTGGAAAAATGGCGGAGTTTTTGGAAATGTTAATATTGTATTTTTAATGTAAGGGAAAAAGTAGGGAAAGTCCCCCATTTAAAGATTGTTGTAACTTTTATAGTTTCTGAGATGCCAATGGTGGCCCATTTAAAAAAATCACCCTGTATATAAAATTCAATGTATGTCCGTCTGTTTGTATGTTTGTCCTTTATGCGTTACCAAACCGTCCATCCGATTGCTTTGAAATATTGCATAGTAACACAGGTTAACCCTGGGACGGTTTTAGGCCATTTACCGAAGTCCTAGGACATTAGGGCTACGCCCCAGTGGCCCTCAAAGTTTCAATGTTAATCTTATGGAAGGTCAATCTTAAGGAAGAAGAAGAAAGATTTCTTTTGATTCTATCAGGGGCACACAAAACAGCTGTTCGTATGAAAAGCTTAAAACAGCTGATTTTGATCAACAACTGATTTGAATCAAAAACTGAATATAATTTTAGGTTAGGCCTACAATGAACTAAATCAGGTTGATTTGTCTATCCGTGCAAAGCCGGGTCGGGCCAGCTAGTACATAAATAAATATAAACGGTATCAGTTAACTGACACAAACTTTCTCCCAACTTACTGTAGTCAAAATAATATTGTTTTTAATGAAGTTAATCACTTCTCAGGTATATGTGTCTGAATCTTACTGAACCAATAAAAAATGTTTTAATTTACAAAATGTATATGGGAAATAGACATTTAAAAGTATTCCAACAATAACTTCCCGTTATAGTAAGTAAAATGAATTCAAATTTACAATTTTAGTCAAAATCGTTTTTCGGGATGAGAAGTAAAATTATGACTAAGACTATAAAATAATAAAACTATAAACAAATAAAATAGTTTCTTTAATCATTTTATTTACTACTTTTTAGAACAAAACAAAAAAATAATTTTCTACCTACGTCAATCGGATAAAAAAATCATTGTCACAGGCGGGACTCGATCTCGCGACCTTTGAATTACTGGCCGTGCTCGCTACCGTGGTGCTACCCCGTGCGGCCGCACCAGTCATAAAAGGTTACGCAACAAATAGGTATACAAAGTTTGAGCTCAATATCTTTTCTACTTCCAAAAATATTCAGTATTTTGAAGAAGAAAAAAACACATACAGACAGACAGACAAAAAAATAAGCACCGTAAACCCATGTTTATATTGTAAAATGTGTTTGTCTGGATCCCAGGAACATAATCCAAAAAAGGGGTCCAGAGAGTTCGGGGACACCCTGTATATCAAAGTTGTATTATAATTACGTCCAGATGAACAAGTTCTCTAGTTTGATATTAACCACATATTTGATTAAGGTAAGGGAAACTAATTGCAAGTTACTAGAGCTGTGCAAATAGAAAATTTCCAGTTGGGTTAAACAAAACTAATTAAGACCAGGTTTATGCAAGTTTACCTTTGCACTATATAAACATATACGAATTTAATTATTTAACATGGATCATTTTGTGCTACCAGATCTTCTACAATCAGAGCCAAGTATCTGATAATTTTAGGAAAAATAAATTGCAAAATATCTGATCTATATAACGGATGAAGGTTCCTCATAGTTTATAAAGTAAAATTACACAGTTAATATTAGTAACTGCTAATTTAGCGATTGTAAATGACAAAGTACATGATCCTAGTAACTGATACTTTTAGGAAAAAATACATTTTTAAATACCAGATAATTTAATGATATTACGTGTGCATTGCATCAAACTCAGGTAAGTAATTTCTAAAACGTACATAAATGAACGGTATCAGTTAACTGACATAAACTTTCTCCCAACTTACTGTAGTCAAAATAATATTGTTTTTAATCATTTTATTTGCTACTTTTTAGAACAAAACAAAAAAATAATATTCTACCTACGTCAATCGTATAAAAACATTATTGTCCCAGGCGGGATTCGATCGCGCGACCTTTGAATTACTGGCCGTGCTCGCTACCGTGGTGCTACCCCGTGTGGCCGCTGCCGCGATACTAGATTGACAACACAAACTTGTTTATTTTTAAACATTTCCCCATAATTATAAAACGCCGAAGTTTTGATAAAAGCGGTTGGTGTCATTTTGTTTGGCATCTTAAGCACTATAAATACTGAAAATTTGATCAAAATCGTTAGAGCCGTTTTTGAGAAATTTGCATTTTTTGTCGTTTTTTATGGGTTTTTAGGGGTAAATTACCCTTGAAAATTAAAAATTCCAAAAAATTAAAAAACGCCTGGAGATATTAGGGTTTAGTACCTACATACCAAATTTCATGAAAATCGGACCAATAGTGTCGTCTCTGGTCGTGTATACATACAGACAGACTGACAGACAGACACCACTCTAAAAACACTTTTTTGGGTTCAGGGAGCACCAAAACAAAAAATTCCACTAAAAATATTTTTGGGTTCAGGGAGCACCAACAAAGATAATTGCACTAAACAATTTTTGGTGTTCTGGGAGCACCAAAACAGATAATTTAACTGAAAATTCAAATTCGAACATTTTTACGAAAACAATACTTTCTCCATATACTACGTATAGGGTGGAGAAAGTAAAAAAACTCAAGATTTATTAACCCAGATGGAACACCAATCAATAAAGTTTCACAAAATTCGGATTTCAATTTAAATCGTTACAACAAAAAAAGTGCTTAATCTACATATATAATCCAAATAAAACTCACTGGCTCACTCATCACGAAATCTCAAAAACCACAGAACAGATTGGAATGCAATTTGGTATGAAGCTTTCACTAGGGCCCTATAGGTGCTCGCTAAGAAAGTTTTTCAAAAATTCGAAATTTTAGGGGGGGGGGTCGAAGTTACTAAAAATCCACCGAATGGATTGGAATGAAATTTGGTATATAGCTTCCTCTAAGGATCTAGGTACTCGCTAAGAAAGGTTTACAAAAAATTCGAAATTTTAGGGGGTGTTCGGTGGGGGGGGGGGGTCAAAGTTACTAAAAATCCCCATAAGAAATACATAGTGTAATATATATATTGATATATATTTTTTTGTTAATACAGTATACATTTAACTTTGATTTGTCTATCCGTGCAAAGCCGGATCGGGCAGCTTGAAAAGTGTATAGATAATATACATGACAGGGTTCATTTTTATCGTTATAATTTCGTCATAAGCACAGGATTTGGCATTAATGTCTCCCGAAACATTAATAAAGCATAAAGCTAATATAAGCTGGAAACATGACGTGCGAGTTTAATAAAGGGGAGAAGCCTTCGATATAAAGACAATTATAGTCTGGTCCATAAGTTTGCATTGGTTAGCTGATCCTTAATGATTCTTCATGATATAAGCGAACCTGCGTGCGATACTCAAACGATTGTAATCAAAATAATCAAATACATATTGCTTTTAATGCCCTTCCCCCTACCCCTGTAGAAACTGCTAGCAATTATAAGTGGTAATGTAACAATGGTATTTTAGTCCATTGGACTTGTAATTATTTTTGCTAAAATAACAGCACGAAAATTATGTTTTTACTAAAATACCATTAAAAAAATATATATAAATAACTAAAAAAATAGTGAAATATTTTTCAGTTTTAATTGCCCCACTTGCTTTAGAAAACAACACAGTGTACGCGTTCAAAACAAAACAGGGTTCAAACAATGAGGTGCTTCATTCTTAAAACTTTCAAATCGAATCCTTCATCTTAAACCTCCTGATTTTCTAAAACCTTTATGAGTTTTGATTACAGCTCTTGAAGATAAACAATACTCAGGGCCGGTGCAAGGAGTTTTCTTGAACATGCGAGAGTCATTTTTGGCGCCCCCTCTATACACAACA
>JAGFPH010022965.1:268-12241 GCA_018207615.1 Philaenus spumarius
GGCCATGGTATACGAGCGTTGATAACGCCGTGTTTATACGCCTATAAATTACCAAGTTATAGGGGACGTTAAAAGCGCGACGTTGGTAAAGCGTAGTCAACGCGGGTACCGTGTTAATACTCCACGATTTTTAGGCGTTGTCAACGTTCCATCACTTACTTCCAAGATGGCCACCATTTAGTTGGTTGTGTAGGTGTATTTCAAATATTCGGAAAGTATATTCGGAAAAGTATAATATGAAAAATAGCGGAAAAGAGCCAATTTTGGCACATTAAAATGAAATGTTTACTGTTCAAAATTACCCTCCAAGTGCTGAGTATTTCACTGTTAAGTGCTGAGCATTTTTAGGGCATATACAGGTTGTTACAAAAATGTGTGATGGGCTATACAGGACCTGATTCTACATTTTCGACTTATTTTTGCATGTAGAATCAGGTCCTGTATAGCCCATCACACATTTTTGTAACACCCTGTATGTTTATTTTGAAAAATATAAAATAAATACAAATTTGGGTTTATATATTATGTCATATTATACAGGGTGGGAGAAAAGTCTGAGAACGGTTTAATATTTTGTATGTAAGGAAAATTTAAAGGTAGAGGATTGAGGAACCTACTCTTTGTAAAAATACTATTTCATTAAGAAGTCAAAAATTTGGTCCGCCATTTTGAATAAATTTTTTTTTAAATACGACTGTGATCATGTGATACATCACTTCAATGCAGAATTGTAAGACAAAATCAATGGTGAAAACCACACATAGAGCATTTTCTAATAGCTTATACAAAAATAAGCTATACTTTTTGTATACAAATCTGAAAATATATACAGTATATGATGTACCTAGTGGATCTGGCAATGCTTCTCTATTGCTTGATTTAATTTTAAGGGTAGTTATCCTATTTCATCTCTTTGACTTAGTAAATAATCAAATTGCATTTTTTTATATCAATTAAGAATAATATTAAATAATTTAAGATTTATAGTTTATAGGAATTTAGAGCAACTTATTTTTATTGTATAGGGGTAGCTACCCCATTTAAATCTTTTTGTTTGTAGTAATGATATTCTCTAAAAAAAATCCTGGTAGGGCCTACTAATATGTGTAAATTGTGAAATTTTAGTAAAATTAGTTGAGATTTGAGAATATATAAAAAGTATATGATTATTATTTAATTTTAAAGGTAGTTAATAATAATAATAATAATTGTAATTATTAATATTAACATAAAATAAATAAAACCAAAAATTCAATAATACTTCTATAATAATAGAAAATAAAAAATAAAAAACCTTAACCATACGAAAGTTAGTAGTACTATTAAAAATTAGATAATTGAAACTATGGCATGACCTTTATAGTTGTCTGCCAGAGTAATGATTGCCTTTTCTCCTAGTCTAATACACAGTTCTTATTTACAATATTTGCTTACATACTAAAACGTAACCTATATAATCAAATTCAAGATCCATGTCCAAACAAACTCAAAACAAATGCTCCCAACTGTATTAAGATAAATACCCTATCTCAAACAAAGAAAAATAACTGAATGTTCATATATTGCCTACCAGCTATTCATCATATTTGTGCGCAACAAAACACTTCCCTACCCAAGCCACAACTGTTACAAATATATATAATATTTCGCAGGACTAAATAAATGTATAGCCATATCACATACAAATAGATTACATACAAAATTATACATACTGCATTTTTTCTTAACTTATTCTGAACAAACAAACAAAAAGATAAATGTAACATTTCATCAACTTAAAAAGATCTATTTTATAACAATTAATTATAATCGACAAGCAAGCATGTAAGCACACCCAGTTTCTCCCCTACCCACATAAAAACCCAGGTATACAAATACATAAGAAGACATACATATAAATTGTAATAGATCACCGATATTTATTCAAAACTAATAATTAAACTCAATTATAAAATTATCTCTGATTTTCTTACTCTCCCAGATGTAATTTACCAATTGATGCCAGTTTTTTCTGTTTTTTTTATGCCAGTTTTTAAAGGTAGTTATTCTATTTCATCCTTCTGACTTAAGTAATCAAATTCAAAATAGTTTTGTATATCTCTTAAAAATAATATTACATAATTTTAGTTTTATAGCTTGTAGAAAGTTATTTTCGTTTATATTTATTGTATAGCGGTAGCAACCCCATTTCAACCCCTTCCAATTGTGAATCTAAACTATCCTGGGACCCACTCAAACACACAAAATAGAAGTCATCAAAATTGCTCCAGCCGTTTAATAGTTCAGTGCACGCACGTACAGAAGAACTAATTATAATATACAGGGTGTTCAGAAAAATGGTTCCAAGAATTCAGGGCGTGATTCCCCACTTCAAAATAAGATAAAAAGTTCTAATAAAAATGCTCCGTTTTCTGTTTAGCAGCCATTTTGTTTCTTTTACAAAATATAATCATATCTAGAGAACGGTTTAACCGATTGAGTTCAAACTTAGCATGAAGTTTAACCTATCAATGATCTATCTTTAAAAAAAAATACGCGATTGTATCCAATCATGCGTTTAAAAATGGCGGCTGTTTGAATATTCAAACCTAAATTACTAAAAAACTGTACATTTTAGCAAAAAATGTCAAGACACCTTTTTTGTATTTTTTGTAGCTCTTTGGTTCCTTATCGGGTGGTGTAACTGTCAAAACAATTGGATGAAGGATAATAGCTAAGTTAAAGATAATAACTGCACATGTACATACAATATTGTTGTGTTTACTGTGTTGGTATAGGAAGCCGGGTTAAACAAACCAATTATTACACATAACTTAACTATTATCCTTCATCCGATTGTTTTAACAGTTACACCATCCGTTAGGGAATCAAAAGAGCTAAAAAAAGGTGCCTTGACATTTTTTGTAAAAATGTACAGTTTTTGAGTAATTAATTTTTGAAATTTTCAAACAGCCGCCATTTTGAAACGCATGATTGGATATAACCGCTTATTTTTCTTGATATAAATCGTTATTAGGTTAAACTTCATGCCAAGTTTGAACTAAATCAGTCAAACATTTCTCTAGATATTAATTATTTTGTAAAAAAGTGGTGGCTTAACAGAAAACGGAGAATTTTTGGGCCTATGTTTATTAGAACTTATCATCTTATTTTGATGTGGGAAATCACGCCCTGAATTCTTGGAACCTTTTTTCTAAACAGCTCTACATAAAGATAAGTTCTGTAAAGTATATTTATAAAAAGGTGAAAAACTTTACTAAAGTGTATTCTACACAATTGCCAAAAGCTTTAATGACATTTATTAACTATCTATAAATACTGAAACACATGATAGAACATTTTTCTAAGTTATTATAATTAATTTAACTTTAATTATTACTACAATGAACAATTTACTAAAGTGAAATATTGTTTGTCAAATTATTTTAAGTTATAAAAATTAGTAAATTTAAATAATGTTTTAAGTTAAAACAAAAACAATCGATATAATACTGCATGTTTTTCTTTTGCAATCAAATTAATTTCACTTTTTAGACTAAATATTAAGTTAGGAATCTGATTAGATTTGTCATACAATGTCGTAAGAAGGAATAGATCAGAGTTCTAAAAGCTTTCAAAATAAAACTGTGTAGGTGATGCCTCAGGTGATAGTAAAATACAGACAGCAAATGTTTATAACTCTCTCTCTCTCTTTAAGCTTTAGAGGGGAAGTTGTCATAATGTTCATCTAGTGCTCGTACTACTAGCGCTATCTTTCGGTCTCACGAATGAAACTAAGTTTGCTAGCATGCGACATCTGTGTATAAGGTATCTGGGATGTTAGCTTACCTTTTGATTCTAAACTTACCAAAGGCCTGGAACCCATTTTCAAGAAATGTAATCTTAGGATTGCTTACAAAAGTCAAAATACCCTTAGACAATTGTTAGGCAATCCTAAGAATAAAATTCCGATGTTGGAAAAGTTTGGAATTTATGAAATAAAATGTGACACATGTGAAAGGATTTATGTAGGCCAGACAAGGAGAAAAATTACAATGAGATTTAAAGAACACATAGCTCATATAAAATATGATAGGCCTGAAAAATCTAGCGTAGCAGAGCACATTCTTGAAACAAACTATAACTTGGAAATAACCAATGTTAGGTTGAAGAAAGTTCTAAGAGGTTATTGAACTGCTGAAAGCCCTCTGAGGATGATGACTATGTCATTGAAATGTGCATTAGGGTAGAACATTAAACCTAACTTTTCATTAAATTGTTTTATTATTGTTTTTTGTTCCTTCTATTTGTGGTTCGGGGTTTCATTCAATCATTGCAAATTTATAGTTCATCAGATTTATCATGACCTCTATGATGCGCTTTGGAGTTAGGAAGTATAACGTTCTACCTTCAAGAATAAAATTTGGAGTGTATCCCATTTCCTTGGATGTTATCTTGGATATTACCATTGATGCTTACCCTTAATAACTCCAAGCATCGATCGTAGTATCCCAAACTTGGATATTAGGGTCAATGCTTGGAGTTAGGAAGCGTAACGTTTTACCTTCAAGAATAGGATTCGGAGTACATCCATTACCTTGGATATTACCACCGCTGCTTGGAGAACCAAGCTTATTTTTTGGTGTTGGCCTTAAATGCTTGGTTTTAGGGCCAAGACCCCAAAATATACTTGGTTCTCCTTTCACCTGCTTCACACTTTGGAGTTAGGAAGCGTAAGGTTCTACCTTCAAGAATAAAATTTGGAGTGTATCCACTCCCTTGGATATTACCACTGGTGCTTAAAGTTAGGAAGAGTAATGTTCTACTTTCAAGTTGAATAGGATTCGGAGTACACAAAAGGTAATGCCAATCACAAAACATATTTTGGGGTCTAGGCCCTAGATCAGTTTCAGACCTTGGAGTTAGGAAGGATAACGTTCTACCTTCACGTAATTCCTATCCTTGAAGGTAGAGGGTTACCCTTCCCAAAATCAAGGTCTGAAGCTGATGTATGCTTAGACCCCACTAATAATATTAGTAAATAATACTAATAATGTAATGTTTTCATAGAGTTGTAATAAAGTCACTGTTTTTTTCAAAATATTGTAAATTATAATTGTAATCTAAATGTGGTTTACTATTTGTTCACGTCACCACAAATTACAATTTGAGCCTTACAAGTGCAGAATGTGTCCGCTCATTTTATGAAATTTCTTGTTCTTGTCTATTAGCATAATTCAAGGCACACATAAAAGTATATCTTTCCGTTTTCAGATTGATGTGTTGGAATACATTCATAGCAAAGGCTACGCTCACTGTGACGTTAAAGGCAGTAACTTGGTGTTAGGTTTAAAAAAAGGCACAGAGAATCAAGCATACCTAGTTGACTTTGGGCTTGCTTCCCGCTACTCAACAAATGTAGATTTTAAACCGGATCCAAAAAATGCTCATAATGGGACTATTGAGTACACTAGCCGAGATTTGCATCAAGGAGGTTTGTTCATTTTTATATTAGTTTTATAATTACGGTAGTTAGGAACAATTAAACAACAGCCAACTCTTGATTATTAGTTTGGAATTAGGTGGCTTTAGATATAAAGCCAGAAGTTTATAAGGAAATGCGGAAACAGCATGATATAATTTGTTGAATGAGTTAGCTTAGGGATAGCTACTGTGAGCTGTTCTAGTCTGGTACAGTTTTAATTTCCATTGCAGTTGTGTAAGTTTAAGGTTAGTCCGATTTACTTGTTCTATACTCCTTCTTTAGTTTAATTTAAATAATAACATTGAGCAACAAGAAAAATATTTCATGTCAACAGAATTAATTACTGTCATTATTTCTAGGCCATGACTATATTACTAAATGTGTAAAAATAAGACCTGCATTTACTTCTGAAATATTTATTTTATTACTTGTACAGTAAGACCTCGATAATCCGGCACGCTCGGAGATCCGGTAATGCCGGATTATCAAATATGCCGGATTATCGAGGTTTTCCTTTAAAATGGTTTAAACAGGGAATAAACTATAAATGAACGCACTTGTACTATATATGAACACGTAAATTATACATTGAAACTACGTAACATTAACTGCATAAAGAGATTGCCGCTAACTGATGGGCCTCAGGTAGGCACGGCTCCATTCCCCTTTGTTGTTGGCTTCCATTAGTCAGTGCAGTACGTGGTGGGGGTTTTACTCCAGCCTGTCACAAATTCTTCGAACCCCTTTCGCTTCCAAACCGTGCAAAGCCAGGGTGTCTACTGGTCACGGAAAAGTAGCGAATTTTAGTAAGGGGTCACGGACAAGTCACCTATTTTGCTGAAAGGTCATGGAAATAAATTTTGAAAACCTAAAACAAAATCATTTTGTACATAAAATATTTATAATATAAGCTCTCTGAGCGCTGGATGCTATAATTGTGCGAGTGACACGCTGATGTATTAATTGTGATCATAGCCCCGGGCTTCAAGGTGATAAAATATTTTACCTATAATAACCTGATTAGTTTTTTATAAGACATATCTAGCCTTTAAAATAATTTTGAGCATATATGAAGCGGAATAATTATGTGTTTTATGTTGTTTCAATGTATTTTTTGCCGAAACATGAATATAAACAGGAAAAGGATTCGGAAAGCGGGGAGTATGGGTGTAGTAGGGAACAGCGGAGCAGACAAATTGCGGCGTAGTGATGCTCGAGATGTTTGAACAATCGAGACAATCGACTAAAAGGTCACGCAATCGCGTATCACTAGTTAGGTGTATTACTAAGAGAAGTGGACATAAGTGATTTTAAGTTATACAGATTAAAGACTTTGTATATAGAAACTCGATTTTTAAAATTTTTACTGTAAAAGTCACTGATTTTTATTTCTGGGAACTAGTAGACACCCTGAAAGCGGTTTTAAATCGAACAACTATTTACAAGAAATTCAATGTATCTTTTTCAAAAGACTTCAATTTGTTCAAATAATCTCATTATGTGGAATACGTTCAACAAAATACTGTCAGCAACGAAAGTGTTAAACGGTCCCTTTAACGTTTTTAAAGGACGACGAGAGCACATTGTTTTGGATCGGTTCGATTTTTAGAAGAAATTTTGATTGAAATGTTTGTTTTGGACAAGTTTATTGAGCAGTAGATTTTTACACACTGTTTTTAACGGATGCGGAGCCAACAGACAGTGTAGACCGGGCTTAAATCACTCAATAATTACAAAAACTACCATTTTTAATGAGTGCAAATTTTCAAGATGATGGATGCCGAACTATCGGGTCTGCCGGATTATTGAGGTCTTACTGTACATGAATACTATTAGTGATGTGCACTATAGCACCATCTAATAATTAGTCGTCAATCGGACCAAATTAGTCGAAAGTCCGCTGCTTACTCTATTGGTGTTGATTAGTCATTAGTGGCCACTGGTGTGCAATATCATCAATTTATTTGTTAGTTGGAGTAGTCGCATCTATGTTCAAAGCCCAAACAAATGAAGGAAAAGGGTATCTATTGAACTGAGCATTGAACGTAGATCTTTAGGACGTAGCACGAATAATGAAACGGTTATGTTTGAAAATGTACATTCCAAGACTTATTCATGGGCTTCTGTAGGACGACCCTGATCATCCACTGCAGTTTTGCGAGATACTGTTAAATAAGGAACTACAATGGGCTGGAATTATTCCAAAAATTGTTTGAAGCGATGAGGATAGTTTTAAGCTTTCAGGTGCCGTCAATAGACACAACTGTGTATATTACTGTTTTGATAATCCATTGCAAGAACAGCTGAATCAACCTGGAGTAACAGTTTGGGCTACCATTTCATGTAAAGGTGTCATTGGACCTGTAATTTTTCTTTACACTGTAGACCGACATGCATACAAGAACATACTGACCGACGTTATACAACAAATTAAAATCTATCAGGGTAATGAGGAAGTCTACTTCCAACAAAATGGAGCTCCTGCCCACTATGTGACAATTGTGCGTGACATACTGAATCGGGAGTTTCCTGACAGGGGGATCGGTTGAATGCCAGCAAGATCTCCCGATCTACACCGATGGATTTTTCGTTTGGGGAGTTGTTGAAGATAAAGTGTTTTCGAAGAAACCTCGTGATCTTAATCAGATGGTTGAATTCGTTCGCCAAGCTTGCCAAGACATAGATGAAAATAAAGAACTTTGCCGAAAAGTGTGTTTAAGCGTAACTTCAAGGTTACAGCAGCGTGTCGACTGTGAAGGCAAACAGTTTGAACACAAAAGGACAAGGTTAAGTACCGTTAGCTGCTTCTACCTGGCTTTTTGAAATAAACCCTTGGCGTGGTCACTTATGATTGGTTGATCTTCTTGAGGAAAGCGGGGAGAATAAATCTGTTCAGTTTTATAGAAACATTCTTGTTGGCATTACAGTACTTGAATGTGCATCAGGGAACTAGAATAACATTATCAATAAAAGCTTTTAAGTTTATTTATGTAGTGTTATTTATGAAACTTGTGGTTGGGGCTTCAGTGTTTCTAATTAATGTAAAAGTATCAATAAATTAAATAGGTACAATACCTGCTTTTTTGTCATATCCAATCCTAAAATCACTTTGTGACTACCGCGGTTTAAGGTCGTGTTAAACGTTTTACCGTGACCGGTTAGAGTGACTAGGCCTAATCTGTGTTTTTTGAAAAAGTGTTTTATGTGTTCCGTGACATGTTTTTGTGATTTTTGTTTTGTGTATTGTTTTTAATGTATTTGATGACCTCATAAAGGAAATTATTTTTATTTATTTCTGTGATCTGAAGATGGGTACTTAGGTTGCCCGAAACCGCGGTAGTCACAAATTGATTTTAGGATTGGATAAGACAAAAAAGCAGGGTACCTAATTTAGTTTATTGATAAAATTTTCCAATCCGTTGGCTAACATGTTGAAAATAATGTAAAATCAAATCAGTGATATTGCTCTGAAGTTACATAATTTTTGCAGTACAGTTGAGCGTCAAAAATCCGAACTAATTGGGACTGAGGGGGGTTCGGATTATCAATTTGTTCGGATTTTTTAAAACAACCAAGAAAAAGCCATTTAGGCTAAAATATATGCCTTTTAATCGATTAAAGTTGTTAAACAGTACAAGAGGTATAATGCAATTACAATACAGTATGTAAAACTACTTACATATTATGATTTAGAAGAACCTGCGCGTACAGTTACCGTCGCGTATGCTGGCACTTGAGCATACCTCTACTAACCTGATTAAAAACAAACATCAGTACTCCCGGCGGGTATAGATAAACCAGTTCCTAAACGGTGTGTTAAATGATTTTTTTCTCCACTTCCGTCCTTTCCCAGTGAAAGCAGCTTATTAGGGTGACAGTGAAAATACTGACAGCCCGTCTGCTGTGAGGGAGTGTGAGAGCAGGTATTAAGAAGTGTTTAAAAATAGATAATAATGTCAAACTGCGATGAAGATAAACAAAATTTTTGCAGGGGCTGCCTCAGAACTCGTTCGGATTTTTGATGTTTCGGATTATTGACGTTCGGATTATCGACACTCTACTGCACCTTATCTAATAACGTTTAGATCTACATTAAAGAAGAAACAGTAACAATAATTTCGCTACAGTAAACAAGATATAAAACAGGAATAGAAAATAATGGATGTACAAATGTTTGTCTTAGAATGTTATCCCATATGACATATATCTATTGGGTAATTAACAATGATGTAGGCTCAGATTTGGTCTTGTCATACGTTGGTGATTTATGTGTACAAAAACTTGGTAGCAGAAAAACTAGGGTGAAATGTAAGTTAAATTTAGTGAAGGACATGAGATGAATAGAATTGTCTGGTAGGGCCAGGAAGGTTAGTGGAGCGGTAAATCGTAGAGTGGTCCTAAAAACGGCCGTGAAGTGTTTGAACGAATTCAGTTGTTTGATTCTAAAACGGGCCGAGCTGCGTGAAGATCTCCGTACACTCTTCTATTTCGTCGTGACCGATACTACGATTGATTTCCCTAAAGCGGCCTACACACGGTCAGTTTGGTGTGTCACTTCGGTGTAAACACTCCAATTTGACCGTGTGTATGCAAAATTGATGTGAGCTCACACGAAAAACTTAACTGATGGAATGATGAAAATTCATCATTTCTGTGTGACACACCGAAGTTAGCGTGTGTGTGGTCGCATCAGTCATCTGCGCATGCGCACAGGTGCCAGTTGGATAGGCAATAACACCTGAAATTTGCACGTGATGGTCGTCGTGTCGTCATCTGCGTTTGGCAAAGTGCTTTCCCAGACACTGTTTGTGTTTATTAATTTTGTGTCTATTTTAGATAATAGTTAATATGGCCGCTTGGGCCAAAGATTTTCTCCTTGAATTTATCGAACTATTCAGAGAGGAAGAATGTTTGTGGAAAATAACCTCAAAGGATTATCACAACAAAACAAAGTTTATTTATTATTATCAGTTAATAACGTAATAAACATGAATCATAAAATGTAAATAAACACACGGCCTTAACACATAACTATTCACGGCGGATTTTTACTCGTGGATGGCAGGTCGAACTGACACACAGAAGTGACACACCAAACTGACAGTGTGTAGGCCGCTCAAGAGACGGCGACTCTCCGAGGAGAGCCGAGACTTGGACCGCATTATTCAGGCTTCTGCCTTATTTAGTATTTTACCTAAGAAAGGCGATCGCCATGCAATGACTGCAGAGATGACAGGAGAAGCAACCTTCTTTCAATTTCCATTTCCATTTGTGAATTAGAAAGCCATATTCCTTTTCTTCATAGTCAGCTGGTGTAGAGGTGGTGATGGTTAGCAAAGCCTCTGGAGATCACTTTGGAACAAGGTGGAATTTGTTCGGAACATCAAACGTTTATCATAATTTAAAAAAAGATTAAAATATAAGGAAAACCTGATGGAATCTTTTAAAAATATTTGTTGTAACAGCCATCAACATAAAATAAAACATTTGCCTCAGTAGCATAATTTAAAAACCTTGTTTTGTGTCCAGATTCCCATGTATCGAGTATTGAAGTCCATCATCTGATGATAGTATATTAAAATACTTAAACTGATGTTATATAAAAATTCACACTCAAAGATATGCTTTCACTCTAAGAGCTTTAAAAAAAACTCACGTAATGAAACCATGAGTTACAATGGAAACCATGTTTTATCTAGGTTTTTGGTTTACATGTAAAAATTTAAGTTTTTACAATATATTCTATTTTGAATATAGATTTTATCCAACTTGAAAAGTTATCCATAGTAGTTTCCTAATTCACGAATCAGTCACTCAAGCTATTTCTCTGTTATTCTTCCTCCTCCCTGCCATGCAATGGCAAAATGATTAGAGTCGGAAAGATAAAAATACTATCTTTTAACTGCTATTTATTTCATATTTATAGATCAAATGATTTAGAAGTTATTAATATTATAGTGAAGAAATTAATAATCTAATATGTTTATATGATATACGAAGATGTACGAATGTTTCCGAAGTTAAATGAATGTTGTTCTCTTCTTTAATTTGTATAAACAAATATATTGATTATAAAAGGTTGTATTTATATGCAGTTTATAACCTCAAAGCAAATATTGTAATGTATATTATAGCATACATTTAGTTCTATAACTCGTATTAAAAAAAATGAATTTCACAAGAAATGTTTACAATTGAAGTTGTATACATAACTCCAAACTATAATCTACACTCGGTTTGTTTAAGTATTACAGATGATGGGTGAAATCAGCTGTTATATTATATGTTACTCATGTACGTACATATATATGTACGTACAGACGTACACTCGCTTTTATAGTTGATTTGCTTGGTTAAGGGAGCTTTTCATTTACTTTTCTCACATTAATTTATCATTGGTTGTACATATTTCTTGGCTATATTGGCTGAATTTTTAACATAAGCAATATTTTGTCTAAAAAGTAAAAAAATTGAGTAACAAGTATTTTGGTCTTGCAAATGTAATCCAG
>JAGFPH010022966.1:0-12241 GCA_018207615.1 Philaenus spumarius
TGTACACATGAAAGGAATTTTGACAGATTTTGGTCATGATCGGATGCTGGTGTTCCGCACACAGTAATATCGTCGAGGTAAGTTATTGTCACCATTAAGTCCTTTACCATGGATTATTTTGTCCATCACTCATTGGAAACAGGCCACCACATTAGTAATGCCAAAAGAAATTCTATTAAATTCCTATAATTTACGGCTAGCTTCAAAAGCCGCAAAGTGCCTCTCTTCAGGTAATATTGGGATTTGGTGATAAGCGTCTTTTACATCAATAGAACTAAATACTTTATAATTAGCAACCTTTCTTACTACACAATCTACAAATGGATATGCTTCAAGCAAAGTATTCTTATTTATAGTCTGTGAATAATCAATACCTAGCCTGCTTTTGTGGTTGCCGTTGCAAGTCACTAGTACTTGCGCACGCCATGGAGACATGCTTTCTGTTATGATTTTTTCTGACAGCAATTTAGAAATTTCCGATTTGATGAACTGCTCGGAACATCGCCTGGATCTAATAGTTATAGGTTTATTTTTTTACTCTGGGAATAGATTGCCAAATAACTTACAAGGCTGCACAAGAGCTGGGGCAGCATTGCAAATCTGAAGAGTATCACACTCGCCATCAATCCCTAGAATACAATTTCATTACTTCAAAGTTCTGCTCAGGTTATTGATACACATCCTATTTCTGGGTATATTTTAACATTACGAATTTTAGCTAAATTCTTATTTATGTTACTGTAAGAACTTCCCGTTTCTATCAGGAATATTATTAATATAGCTTTGGACTAAAGCTTTAGCTAAGGGTAAGCTTGACAATATATTGAAGATGCTATCTTTTGTTTTTAATATCTTGAAGTAGCATACTTAGGCTAGATTTACATATTTGAGCATGTGGCCAAATCTTATTACACTTCCTGCAGCCCTTCAGAACAGCATCCAGGTCAGGGAGCTTCTATGACCACTTCTCAGAACGGATACCTGGTGATATCACTGCACTCGAATTAGCAGTATTGTTTCAAGACATAAATTCATACAGTCATAAAATTCATAATTATTATAAATTTGTTTCGAACAAATAAGGGCTCATTTAATAACAAAGTAGACAATAAGAAATAAGTGGTACTATATTTTACAAATCTGTACAGATATACAAACAGTACTTACGAACAAACTGAATTTTATGTTACAATGTGTAGCAGTTTAAAAAAAATAAGAGTTCTCAACTCTTGACGATTATAAATAATTACAATCAACTAATGATGCTTACGATTAAGCAACTAAATTTCAATCAATTATCATACTATTTATTACTATATAAAGGCGGCCAGGTGAAATTCCTTTTTAAAAATTGTTCATTTTCAAGATAATCTAGAAACGATATCTGAAAAAAATGAAAATTGATTATAAAAGATACACTGTACACATTGAACATGTATATTGTTTACATGCTGATTTTTAATTTGCCAAAATAATGGGCAAGTAAAATAATGGGTAAATTATATAAATGACCAAAACAAAGATGAAACTTCTGCTTTATAGTGAAACAATTAACAAAAAGAAATATCAGTACAGTAGTACTCACCAACTGCTTACTAAATATCAATGTAAAATTATGTTTATTATAATATATTATTATTTTCCAATGGAATGGTTTGCCTTATTATAAACAGGAAACAAGTATAAAATTTTAGTTATATGTCAAACATGAAAACAATGTCAAATGTAGGTAGAACTTAATTACCCAAGGCTGAAGAAATTAGGATATCTAGCAATCTATCTTTGTTTTAACCCTCAAAGTGGCAGACTGCAGTCTCTCGGGCGCAAATGCAACCAGCTCGAACCTTAGTGAGAATTTACATAATCGATAATTTAACCCACTTACAATAATCCAATCGTAATAAAACTGGCACCATTGGAAAGGAAATGAATTAAACTTTAATTTTTGTATTTACAACTTTTTCGTAAAACGTATATTTACATACGTAATCATCGTTTTAAAATATGCATATTGTGTTACAGCTATTTCCGCGGGCGAATCTGCATACAATTGTACTGTTATTTCCCACTTCTTCAACGTTCAAGACTATCTACACATATATTTCTTTGGCTATTATAAAGATACCATTGGATTCGTCAAGATTTTATCTTTCTGTTGGTGCCTTCTAATCAGATGTCACTATAAAAAATAGTATTTTTTCCAAGAATTACTGTAAACCCTTGCGATTGGACAGTTTTTCAACCAATCAAACAGCCCATTTGTCAAGTGATTTTACGCCTACCATATCAAATGTTTTGACAGATTTCTTTACACCATTTTGTACAGCAAAGTCTGAATTTTGTAATGGTGGGAATTAATCCAGAAATAACCGGTTTTATGTCTGTCTAGACGACAATTGAAATGTACATAATTATTACATTCTAGTGAGAAAGTCTAGCGAGTGGGTTCCCACGGTATTCAAATGTCCTGTTCTATACGCAGTGTGTAGACTGGCGACTTTTCATTAGATTGATGTCATTTTGTTATTCAAATAAATATAACTCAAATACTTTTGTGAACTAAGGAAAGACAAGTATACCGTTCTTTTCTTTGATTTATCCTCTACACTTTATTATAATAATATTTCATTTTTGGGCAAAGCATATAGTAAATGACAATCTAGGGCTAGGTTTGTTACCAGTCGTGAACTTAAAACATAAAAACTGTTTTTTTCAAAATAAAAAATTTGAAATTGATAAATGTTTTTATACAGTTCTATTTAGAACTAAATTACAAAACTTTTTTACGCTTACGAAAAAAATACAAAAAAAATTTTACTACTTTGTTATGTAGGCCTAAAGTTGAACTTTTTCCATTAGTTACTGAACATTTTTTGTTTCTTGAGCTAATAACTTTTACAATTTCAAAAGAACTAAATTTAGTGGCATATTTGAAGTTTTGTCTAAAAAAAAGCTATTGAACACTTTTAGATTGGGGTTCATTTACTATTTTTGGCGAATTTTTAAAAACATGCTTGCAAAACGCTATAAACAGGCTTTTCAATTTCAGCTTTAACCGTACCAGTTCTAGGGTTAAATAAGCATGTTTTAAAATACGAAACAACATTTCTCATAGCTAACGTAAACGGCCGGCAACATTAACTTTGACTCCAATGATGTTTGCCTATCAAATAAAAGCCATAACTGGTGTACAATACATATTGGTGTTATACCAATTTTAAACATTATTTTTAGGAATAAGGAAATTGGAGATAAAAATTTTCTATTTTTACTCCATACAGTTTGGTATATGGTTAGTGCTACAACAAAAATCATATATTTTTTTAATTTGCTGGTAACCTAATATTAATTGTACTTTTAGTAACTTAATAATAGTGACTAAACAAATTGAATGCATTTATAATAATAATTTATTTTATTTTATTTTATAAGTAATGTTAATTACAAGTAAAAAGGGTACTACTACAATAGCACAATTAGTAGTAATGCATTTCATTCGCTAAGGTTCTGGCAGTCAAAAAATCAAATCTAAACAGGACAGGGGAGGTGGTGGATTTTTCCATAGTTATTCCTTGTCTTTTATTAATCTAAGGACTTGCATTAAAAAATTACAAGTAACAATTCGAACATGTAAGTACAGCAGAAAAAATATCATCTCAGAAAATCTAAATCTGAGCAAATTAATCATTATACATTTCACATGTACAAAGTTATAAATATTGTACAGAGTATACATATTGGTCTAACACAGTTCCAGCTGCTTAAATCATTTGCTTACCTGCTTCCTTACGTATCTAACAATATTCTCAACCAACACTGGATCGTCACATTGTTTTGAGAAAAATCTCCTCCATACAGCTCCTGCTAGAATTTTATCATCACTTTGTAGTCCTTCGTCATAAGTCAAAAGAGCAGCTTGAAACTGTTCCGACATTTCAGTGATTTGGTGTCGTGCTGCAGACGTGTATTCATCCTAACATTAAAAAAATATTATTGAGCAAGTATAAACTAACTTGAAAGCTTCATATAAAAATGTAGTAAAACAATGTTTTAAGCCTAAACTAAGGATAGTGTAGTTTAATCTAAAAAAAAAAAAAAAAATACAACAGTAGACCAATGGCTTCAAACCAAAGCTCAGAAATTTTATGCCAGTTGTGCTACATTATTTCAAAAACTAAATATTATGATGATATTTAATTTATAAACTTTATAAAAATGAAATATCCATCTATAAGCATAAAATTTATTACAAACTACTAACTAAAATAATACAGTACTCTGTAAAATATTTAGAGCTTGACTGATTTATATAGTAACAATACAGAAATATACATTAAGCATTAAAAATCATGTTTTCCACCAGTTTTTCGCTCAAAACTCCCCAAATCAGAGAGTATTAAAAATCCGGCTTTGATGAACAGTCGGACCCTTGCTGACCAATTATGTTAAAAATTTCAAATCTCTAGATATAGATTTTGCTGGGCATTGCGCACACACTGACAAACCCGTCCATTTATTATTACAGATAAATTTGTATAAAAATACATTTTCTAAACAACTTTTGAAAAAGATGGTTCCAGAAAAATAATTGCACTCGTATGCATACAATCTAGCATTCCAGTAGGCAAATATTATAATAAGATAAAACAATTATGGTAAAACTCATTTTCTCTATTGCCTAGTAAGAAAAATAATATTTATTTACAGAGATATAAATGCGTCAAAAATACATAACAAGCAAAACATTTTAAAGATTACAGTTTGTAGTTATTGTATATAATTACAAAAATTAGAACATACACCAAGTTGCTTTGCTTTGAAGGATACATCCAGCCACATAGCTTCCACAACACCATTTCTTGTAAAACGTCCATTTTCTTCTTCAGCCATACATCTCACCATCAACATCCATACGTGTAACTCAGTCACTAAGAACCATGAATTGAATGTGTCTGGTAATGAGAATTCTGTATGAAAACCAAAACAACTTGAACATTAAAAGCATATCATATACAGTACTTTTGACGGTCCAACTAGTAGTGACATTGGTGACGAAGTAATAGAAGTACAACCAAAACAAGGCACAGTTAAATTACAACTAAAATGGGTTATTATAATTATTGCATCGTGATAAAAAAACTATCCCACGCCATTAATATTTAAATGTGCAGCAGTTGCATTAATTAGTTGTTTAACATGGTTCTATACTTATTTATATATTAATTTAGACAAAAAAACAAGCAATGGTTTCACAGAAAAAGAAATGTTTACTTTCAATGTTACTTAATTAGCTAGTTCGTACCAGAAAATCAATTATTATAAATAACATCTTTGAAACAATTTTTAAACAAATTCATAGCAGAACTTCAATCTGTTCCTACTATATTACTGGAAATAAACCAAGTAAAAGTGTAAGTTAGTATCACATAACAAGGGTTCCATCCCACCAGATGTCCGAATATTTTTTCCAAAATGATGATAAATAAATTATACATTGGTAGTCGGTCTAAGTGAAAGAAGGTGGCTCCCAAACACAGTATTACACTATAGCAGCTGAACAGAAAGCATATTTTCACAAAAGTTCAAATACGCTAGATTTCTTATAAATTAATAAGTACCTCTAACATCATTATTTTTTTAATGACTTTTTGTAAATAGAGAGGGAACATATTTTCTATCAGTTTTTTTAGATATGTTCAGATTAATGTACTATAGATTTGTTCTGTAAAGTATGTAAGTATCTCTACCACCAGTGATTTTCAAAATTTTAGCAACAGGACTTTTGGAAATAGAAGTCGGAGAATATGGTTGTGGCAATATTTTGAGGAATAACTTAAAAATTGCATGTCACAAATATTGAATAAAAATATTTGTTGCGTTCTGATTATTGGACCATATGTGGGTTTATGACTAATTATAATTAATTAATTTAACTACTGCCAAATTTCATTGAGATATCTTTTATTGGTTCTGCAGAAAATCAATAATAAAAATGAATGATCCTATAAAATAACAATTTTTTTTCATTATAATTGTATAAATACAACTTCTCTTATGGAACATAAATCATTGGCAATCTTGCTGCAAAAAAAATATTATAGATATGAACATAAACATCAAATTTAGTTACCATAGTTTGCAGAGTGGGATAAAGTATGGAAAGATATCACATTTCTGGTCTAATTTAAATTAAAAATGACAAACTTGTCAATGAAATGAACTATTCCACAAGGTTAGGCCAATTACAAATTAGGATGAGTATCCACAATGATTTACAACACATTATAAAAGTACAAACACACTGTGTTTCCAAATATAAGTTTGGTTAGTCATGATCAAATAAATTAACGATAAGTATACTATTCTTTGTTTGAAGTTATCATTTATTAATGATGGATGTTCAATTTTGTTATTAGTTATTCGGGCATTTGCCTTCGTTTGTGTGTTAAAAATCAATACACAACGTTTCGGGAATATAAATCAACTCCCGTTATAAAGTGACTTGCAACTAAGGGAATACAAACCTAGAGACTTAGGCCTGTGTAAAGAAAACAAGTAAAGCTAAAATATACCACTAACCTTAACCATCTACATAGTACATCTCAGAGTTGAAACTGAGAAACACAATAATACAGACACAGAAAAGTACAAACACACACCTGAAGGCAAACCACGTGTTTACAGACTGCAGTTAGACAAACAACTGGTTGGGTGCCGTGCGAGTGGCCTTTTGTTCATAAGTTTATATCAAAGCCCACTAAAGAATACCGTTGCGAGGCGGCCAATAGGATGGATGCGCAGCGTTGCCATATCTACTGGCCTCGAACACTCCTGGTATTTACCGCTCGAGGCTTGATCGCACAGTTTAAAGAATTATAAATGCGTTGAGTCAGCCGCAGTCAGTTAGAAGCGTGGGAAGAAAGTGACAACGTCGCACTACGGTGATTGGAGCGTTCAAGGTCTCGGTGTACACAAGCCCGTCCCTCAACGGTATTCTTTAGTGGGCTTTGA
Organism: Philaenus spumarius; assembly: GCA_018207615.1. NCBI lineage: Eukaryota > Metazoa > Arthropoda > Insecta > Hemiptera > Aphrophoridae > Philaenus > Philaenus spumarius. The sequence continues at coordinate 7,012 of JAGFPH010022966.1, forward strand.
TATAGTTCCCAGCACTTGACCGAGTTAAGACCCCACGGGGAGAACCGACAAGTAAAAGTTCAGTTTGTTTTTTTAGTACTAGGGATATTATAGTTGAATTTTAGTTCTTTTTTTAATAATAGGATCCATAATGCCTTACTTCTATACTTGTTTGGCTGATAGGATTGTCCGCTAGCTTTATGTACGAGGCTTCAATTATTTTTCGGTTATATTTAAGTTACTTTCCCGGTGAATGATTATTGCCTCTTCCTAAGAATAAAAATAGGAAACAAATAATCCAATAGTATCGAAATATTTATAACACATGAAACTACAATTCAAAAATGTACATCATTATAACACATATAAGCTTTATTTCTTACATTAAAACAACAAGGTAATTAAAAACAAATACAATTCAATAAACATGTGAACGCAAGTGATCAAAATGTGGATGCGTGAATAGGCTACATGAGAAGATTGACAACAGATATTTGTAACATTAAAATACCCCTGTATAAATGTACGCCACAGTAATTATAAACTAGATACATGTTAAAAAGAAAACCATAAATTAAGGTCAAATACTAGATATAAAAAAAATCCTACAATTAAGGTAGAACTATGGCTAAATATAAGATAGAATATATTTGTAATTTAAAAATTGCAAGCTTTAAGACGCAGAGTTTGATATACCGATAACGTCAATATACAATTTCATAACGCACCCATGTCAATAATTAAAAGAAAGGAAATACATACAATTGGTAAATTATAAAAAACTAATATTATACTAGTACAAATTGTGAAAGTGAAATAATAATATCATAGACAAGGTATTTGCAAACATTTTGAATTAATTAATGTAATCTAATTAATAAATGTAATTAATTAATAAATCAACCATCTAAACCATGACAACTACCGGTTCCAATGTGAACGATACAACAAGCTACCGAAGATCATCAAAATTATGTATTGAAAAGCAAAAGAAAAGAAAAAAACAATGGAGAATTTAGTAAAGTTGGAGATTTGCAACCATCAAGATAATTCTCCTACTATTTACTTAAACTACCGGTTGAAGTCGGAGGAGGGCAAGCATTCTGGTCCAGGTCATGCAGCGCCTAAATATACAAATCAAGTTTCCAGAAAAGTGTGAAATAAATAATGAAGAGTTCCAAATATTGATAAGTACCTATAGATTAAATCCTATATACCAAATGATTTGTATAAAATAATAGTAAAATAACAGAGAATAATTTACACATAGAGGACATAATATATTCAACCAATCTTCAAATAAAATAAATTAGACATTAAACAGTTTGTAAAAAAGACAGTTTTTGTAACAATTTGAATAAAAATTAATTTTATAAATTAGATTATGTGTATAATAGACCATTTATCAAAACCAACACGATCAACTCAACCGCGAGATCACAATAATAACTACTAAGATTATTATATGTACCTGTATTTACTTTTCAATTTTATGCATCTTTATATATATTTCTTTTCTATGCATATCAGTAATAACATCTGTATACTTAAAAATGTGTGAATCTGTTAATTTATTATTTGTTATGCAATAAATTCAAACTGGACCTATTAAAGAAATGTCTTTGTCCATCATTATCTTAAATGATCAATATTTATTTTTTTTGTTTAAATATGATTGTAAATTCAGAGAATATTAATAATTTCATTATAACATCAGATGTTACAAAAATCGATAAACACTATTTTTTCTAGAATATTTCAATGGGTTTATTTTTGACTTATGCTCATTACCACTGAAAATTATAATTTTAGGTAGTTGCCATTCCGAATATTAATATTATTGGTGTTTTGGCTCTATAGCTATTTCCAAGTTAATTGCAGGTTCCCTCTGTCATATTACAAAAACACTTTGTTTCAAAACATACATTGTTATACATAAAATTTAATGTACATGTTTTCACAAACAGACAATAAAGTATTAATTTTGTTATTACAATATCTGAATTATATTGTAAAGCATACAACAGAGTATGATTCATTTCTAATATGCAAAACTTTGATTTTACTACACAATATGATTACGATGTTGAGATAATAAGAATTGCCATCTTGATGAGTGGGACTCAACTTTATTATTCTCAACAATTATTCTTCGTTAAATATTGCTGCTTAGAATGTGACTGAAAAGTTTTCGTCATCGTCGTATTAAAAAACATTCACGTATAAACGGTGACTTTGTTTTAATAAAATATAAGTTAAATCCATGCACATAAACATTGGACAGGAAGTATTTTTAACTTGACATTTTAATTACTTTAATATGGAAATTTGTAAACTTGATCAATTAATTAATAATTGATTTCTAATTTAAATAATCCACAACTTTTATTTTTGGCAAGATATAAATTTTTATTTTCCAAATCTTTTACTTTGCAAGAAAATACTTAAACATAAGAACGTTAACATTTACGCACAGTTCTAAAATACTTTAAATTTTATAAAAACATTCAGTTCTGACCCATATAGTCCCAATTCCCACTGCAGATGATACATTAACTTTCAAAACGGGCTATTATCTCTTCACTTCTGTTTTTATAATATCATATAATGAGTTGAAGTTAGTTTTTCATTCAATAATGAACTATTGACTTGTTTAAAACCCTGTTGTAAAAAAAGAATGTTTATGAATGTGATGTAACAATATGAAATTAATTAATATGTACAGTACTGACTAACGCAAGCCAACAACAAAGGGGAATGGATCCGTGACTACCTGCCCAACAGTTAGTGGCAATCTCTCTACACCGTTAATGTTACGTAGTTTCAACGTTTAATTTACGTGTTCATATATAGTACATGTGCGTTTACTTATAGTTTATTCCCTGTTTAAACCATTTTAAAGGAAGACCTCGATAATCCAGCATATTCGATAATCCGGAATCACTGGATCCCCGAGCGTGCCGGATTATCGAGGTCTTACTGTATTATAATTTGATTTTGTGGATATATGTATAGCTGCAAATAAATTGTCCGGAATCCCATAACTGAACTCCAGCACATTAATAAGGAGTCAATTAAAACTGGCTCGTTTTGGGTGTTTTGTATTTTGTTAATACCTCATCCGCAGTAGTTATTATGTTATAACAAATAATTTACCTTCATTTTGTTTTTTCAGGTTTTTTTTATTGTTTTTGTTTTCTAAGTTGTTTCTGCATATTTTTGTATTATGTTTGCAAGGAAATGGATTAATAAAAAATGTTTGATTTGATTTATACAATTATGAATGGATAGTAACATGAAACAAATTGTAAATACAAAGTACGGTACATGTTTAAATTGAATTATGTTGGGATCTTATAAGCGCTGGGTAATGCTTCGTAAATGTCACCTACTCTATAATCAACATCACATTTCCAAATAAATAAGCATGCTGAGCCCTTAGTACCACGGGCATCATCGCCGGGACGATGAAGCTATGAACAGATAATTCTGATTGTAATATAATTCTAGTGAAAATGTAAAATCAAATAGTTTTTTGTTAATTTTTGAAGGTGTGTGTAGCTAAAGATAAAATCAACTTTATAAACAAAAGCATAATTAAATACACCCTTTTCAAAGGTTTTCATTATTCCATTATTATACTAGTGGTACGTTCTGAAGGTCACGTATCAGGCTGATTGTATCAAATATATGAACTGTTCAATGATTGTTGTTATATAATTTGCAAACATTGATTCTGACAGATGTGCTTTGATATTACTTTTCAATTAATAAGATGTTCCATTTAAGAACTCATTTAAACTTATCAGAATAATTTTAATTAAATAAATAATTAAAATAATAATAAAAAAATAATTCATTAAAATTCTCGTTTATTATATATTAATAGCTACAAATACAAAATTTATTTATTAGTTTAGAAGACACTATATAGCCCAGTCGGTATAGGTTAAAACTATCAGTAAATTACCAAACGCCTTGCATAAAACTAGCCTAAAGGCAACAAAATGACGTAAGGTAATCATAAAAACAACAACGCGACACTGATGTTTGCGGAAACGGGCTAGCAGACATGGGGACAACACATCGACATTCCCTCATTCCGTCTGCTTCCACTTGTCAGTCAACAGCACTTCAATTAAACATAACCTTACATTCATACGGTCGCTCTTACCGTATTAACCTAATATAATCACTGTGAACAAAAGTTACGTGTGTGCTTACAATTCTTGAACGTAGTTAATTAGTGAGAAATTTTCAAATACCGTAATTATGAAGCGAATAAAAGAAGACAATAAAAAAAACAACACTCTCGTTTTCACCTAATTTCACCACAAAAATGCATAAAAACGATGTTTTGGGAAGAAATATTTTCAACATTCCCAGATCCCCCAGAATGTGTCCCCCCCAATAAAAATCTGCTGATGACGCCCATGTTTAGTACTTATCAGCAATGGGCGTGTTGATCTAAAGCCACTCTGCACGTTTAGGACATGTAGAACAAATTACACTTTGCCTTGATAAATGGTGTCCAACATGGAGACAGTTGAGAAGTGACTTCAAAATAATTTTATCGTCTCAATTTTATCTCAATAAATATGTCTAATAAATTTTACTTATTGTATTGTTTCTTGGTGTTGTTTTCTATATGATAGTTTCTCTTTATGGAGCCTTGTATCATTTTTGTGAACATGAACGCACATCTTCTCTGAAGCTGGATATGGAATATGAACTGAAAATAAGAGGTGTGTCGATCAAAGGAACTGCAAGAGAATTAAGGATAACTTCTTGGATTCAGAAAAAAGTATATGTGGCCTTAAAATTAACAATGAGTCTGGCCAAAGGTTAGGAGCATATCTGAAACGGATAGAAGAGCTCAGGAAAGCCTGTTTTATAAACCAAGAATTGTTGGAGTGTAAAGGTGGTTGAAAATTGATTCAGGTACTCATTTGGTACAGATCAACCATAACAAGAGTTACATCCAAGGATGACTTGTGTAAAGATACAAAAATTATGTTCCTGTCTCCATGGTGAACATGAACTCATTGATTTATTAATTGCAGATACTTATACATTTAAAATTTAAAAAAAAACAAGTTGTTACGAACAAAAGTAAGAATAAAACTAAACTTGAATATACAGAACCTTTATCTTTCTTAAAGGAGGAAAGATGTGATGACCTTCAGTACAATTTCAGAAGGTAGTTGAGTTAAATAGTAAATTTATTGAAAGCATATGAAACATAAAGCAG
>JAGFPH010022968.1:0-12240 GCA_018207615.1 Philaenus spumarius
GCCCAATGTTAACTTTGTACTAACACCTGGAAAAAGTAAACACGAATGGTTAACCTTTTGTTTACATTTACACATTTTTATTATATGAGATGGTTTTTCAACACAGGTATGCCTAACTCGTTTGTATTTTTCGCTAGTGCTTTGAACGCCACACTACAAATACTAATTATTAAAAAAAATGCAAACAGACGTTCTAATATTTCTTTATTATATTCGTAATAAAATTAAAAATAACAATATTTGCACTTTAGTAAGGTTTCCGTTTCCAATACCATAGATTATATAAATATAGTTTAAAAAAACTAAAAAACACGCTTTTAGAGCATATCAAACTAAAAAGTTAAAAATAATTTTTCAAATAAGCTTAAAACAATAATAAACGATAAATACTAGCATTATTGTAAAAAAAACGTTGGGCGCTCGATGTACGAGAAATATGGACAAAACGCCCCACGCTTTTTTTACAATAATGCTAGTATTTATCGTTTATTATTGTTTTAAGCTTATTTGAAAAATTATTTTTAACTTTTTAGTTTGATATGCTCTAAAAGCGTGTTTTTTATTTTTTTTAAACTATATTTATTTTTCACTTTTTAGTTCGATGTATTATAAAAGCGTGTTTTTTTAAACTATATTTATTTTTTAATTTTTAGTTCGATTAATTATTGAAAAAAAAATTTGGCCGTGGACGGGATTAGAACCCACGATCCTGGGGATTCACGTCAGCGACGACCCGCGCCTTAGACCGCTCGGCCAACGAACGAACTGGCGTAAGAGAGATATACTAACAGTAATAAGCCACTGGCTTTTAGTCCAAAGGAGAGTTACTTACAAACATAGAAACATACAAGTGAAGCTAATATAAGCGTGTTAAAAACATGAAAATCATAAGTAAATACCGTCATTTTTGACGGGATGACAACCTAGTAGATAATAAATAATTACATTTAGAAAATACCTCAAGAAGTCAAAATTCTCGGAACATATCCATTGCGGAATTTCACAATCGCATATCACGAAGAAAAAACCAGCGAAACACACACTAAAAATTGACACAGAGTTAAAAAAACACCTGAAGATTTCTCATTATAAACTTAAAGACACTTTTTATCTTAAAACACACGTTTTTATCTATAACACAAACAAAAAGAGAGAAGACAATCAACCTTACTCCACCAATTCCACCAACACACTATAGTAGGATTGTTATAACCTTAGGATTGGAGGGGTAAGGGGGCGGCGGTGTAGTGGGGAGTTGGTCGTCGCGCTGTTGCCAAGTCGTCACTCTGTACAGCGCAAGCGACTTGAGCTGACACCGACACTGTGACTCACTCTTTGTACACTACCGAGGTAGTGGCTAAACACACTACCTTGCACTTCATCCACACAAATTATAACTGCTTGTTATAATTTGTACATGAAATATTCTCTTATTAGCCATGTTGATTTCTATGTAGGCTACGAAAGTGTTTATACGAAATTAGAACTTGGAATAGGCCTATGTTTTAATAACGTATTATAAAAGGTATTTCTGTATTTTTTTCTGTATTTCTGTATATTGTTTTATACAAGTTTTTATAACAGTAAGAATCGGGCACAAAAGTTTAATTTTGAATTAATTTTGGTTTGTTAAGAAAATATATTTTTAACGCGTCCAGGGGGGGCGCGCGTCCCGCGCCCCCTGGGTAGATCCGAAACTGATTTATGGTTGTGTACGAAGTCATAATTGAAAAATATTGTGACATAGTTACATTTTAAGAAATCTTTTTTCTAAAAGTCAATGAAAAATGGGATTATATTTGAATATACGTTTTGAAGCTTTTATATAAATATAATTAAGGTACTCCTAGTGCATAACTACTCGTATACTGGATTCCAACTTTAGGACTTGATTACTTAGTATTAGTCATTGCATATTGCTTCCTTTTGTACAATAGAAGACCTTTAGTGATAGATTTTTTTTAATGCTGTAGAAATAGTTGTCTTGCATTATTTAATAAACTATAAGAAACAATATAATAAATTTTATCTAGTTAGCTTAAAATATTTAAAAAATGTGTTAATATAAGTACTTTTATGAACAGGAATAAATTAAAAAAATGTAAAATAAGGGCGTGTTTTATTGTTAATAAAAAAAGTAAAAACTACTTTAAATATATTAGCAGAACGCTTTTTTGCTTCATAATATTATTCGTTAAGTTGGTACAGATATCATATAAAACAAAGTTTAAAATAAATTGAACTTGACTTGTGAGAAAGTACCTAGAAAAAATAAAACCTGTACACTAAATCTCACAACAAATATGTTTACTATTTTCAAATGCGTTTCAACAATAATGTCGCCATCCTCAGTGATGCACGGGCTACAGTAAACAAACTATAACTAACAAAAACTAAATGTAGTGTGGTTATAACAATTTGTTTTTGCCATTCCGAATATTGATATATATATTATCGTCGTCAATATTCCAATTTTTGACAGCCGAATCTGCACCGAGTGTGATTTGAGACACCGTGTAGTACGGTACCTAATGATTCATGAATCAAATTTTAATTCGTATGTGCGTGTAAATGTTCCGTGTTAAGTGTGTTCATGTGCAATTTTGTGTAAGTGTTTATAATTGACAAAGGGAAACCCGAATAGAACTTGAAAATGGTTGAATAGCTCAAATGGCCGTCGATTGAAAATTGGAATATTGACGACGGTAAGTTTTATATTTGAATAGTGTGGTTACTTTATAGTTTGTTTACTGTAGCCCGTGCATCACTGAGGATAGCGACATTGTCGTTGAAACACATTTAAAGTTAATAAACGTATTTGTTGTGAGATTTTGTGTTCAGGTTTTATTTTATCTAAAGTTTAAAATGATAAAGTCAGAAATATGGTTTTTTAAATTTCTGGATATGGTGAAGTTTAGATTAAACTAAAAGTCACTTCTTTGTAACATACACATACAATAGAACCTTGTAAATCCAGTGTGCATTTAAACTGAACAATTTATAATATACCGATGTATAAAATAATCTTTATCTCAAAGTTAAGATTAATGGTGTGAATAGACAAGGAAAAATACAAATTTTTAAAGTCTTTCCCCAATAGTTGTTGCAACTAGTGAGTTACAAAAATCTAGTTGGCAAATACACATTTAGTTTAAACTTTTTGTTTAAAGTATTTCTTTCATGTACTGTATTGTTTAATTCTTCTAAAACTGCATTCTTAGCACTCGTTTGGAAAATTATTTACGTCCTAAATCCTTTCATCTAGGACTAACATTACAAAATTTAACTTTTGATAATTTTAAAAAGCTGTTTACCTTGTGTTTGTTTATTTTTATTCGGTTTATTAAAAAGCAATAAAAATACATACTTTAATAAAATATTGGTTTTATCTGATTAAGAAATGAATCCAATTTACAACTTACATCTTACAGATTATCGACACTCTCATAATATATTGATTATTGTTACAAATTTTTAGTTTGAGGGAACACCATTTCATCCAGATAACAACAGATTTTGGGCAGTTATTGAGAAATATAAAGTGACACAATTCTATACTGCACCTACAGCAATCAGAGCACTTATGAAATTTGGAGATGAGCCTGTTAAAAGGTAACACAATTTCAATGTATGTTATAGTGGGGAAGACTGAAAATATCGGTGTAAAACACAGTTTTTTTCTAAAATTTTTGAATAGAAAGGTAAGAGATATTTTTGAATAACAAGCTTTGTAATTGGATTCAATAAAACACTGCTTAGACAGCCGAGTTGATGTAAAGAATATTTTACACACAAGTAACAAACATTGTTTTACCTAAATCCCATATGAAGGGTGTTAAAAACGCATTTCTCATTATTTTTACAAATACTTAATAAAATATATTTAAATAAACATACGAGTTCTGTCTAAAAGTTCAGTGAATGGTCTTATATATTGGTATTCAACGTTTGAAACAACGTGTGTGCATGCGTACGCAAGCATGAACATATCTGGACCTGCCATCTGTCGGGAATTGCTAAGAGCTTCTATTGCAATACTTTTACAGTCATTGCAACAAAGTATTCCGAGTAGTGTGCGTTGAAAAGCCATGGAGCAACGACACAACATTAAGTTCTGCTTCAAATTGGGTAAAACAGCAACAGAAACAATAAAAAATTATGGGCAGGATGCTGTGAGTAAGAAATGTGTGTACGATTGGTTTGCACGCTTTCGCACTGGAAAAGAATTGGTGGTGGACGAACCTCGTTCGGGACGACCATCCGCAGGGAGGACACCGGAAAACATTGAACATGTACAAGCGATGCTAACAAAAGATCGGCGATTGACTGCAATTAATAGCAGAAGAAATTGGTATTAGCAAAGAGACACAGTGGGGTTATCGTCTATCGTTCACGATTTGTGGTGCAGATCCTAACAGATGATCAAAAAGCAAGACGTTTTGAGGTCAGTGGCGATTTCATCGATATGTGTGACCGGGATCCGACTTTTCTGGGTTCCATTGTCACAGGAGACGAGACTTGGTGTTATCAGTACGACCCCGAAACAAAAAGACAATCAATGGAATGACGGTCACCTTTTCCCCGCGACAAACAAAAAGCCTCTTGGAAAAATCCAATGTGAAGGCCATGTTCATCACATTTTTTTACAAAGAAGGAATCATCCAAAAGGAATTCGTTCCTGCTGGCCATACGATGAATGCCGCATTCTACTGGAGGTTCTCAAACGTTTGTTGCAGCGCATCCGGTGTGTTTGGCCACAAATGTTCCAGACCGGAAATTGGATGTTACTGCACCATCGCATACCAACATCATTGTACGCCGATTTTTGACTCAGCGTGGCGTGACAGTTTTGCAACATCAACTATACTCTCCTGATCTGGCGCCTACTGATCTTTTTTTGTTCCCACGTCTTAAGAAGGTCTTAAAGGGATCACGGTTTGCGTATGTTGAAGAGAATCAGAACCAAGTGACGGCAATTCTGAAAACGATTCTACATGAAGACTTCTCCAACAGTTTTTAGGCGCCATACGAACGTTGTCAGAAATGTGTTGTGTCTGGTGGAGAGTATTTTGAAGGCCAATAAAGGTATTTCTAATGTACATTCTGTTTTTTTATCATACCATTCACCGAACTTTTTAGACAGACCTTACTTGTCAGCAAATTAAAATTAGTTTGTAGTGGTTAAATAAAAAGTAACAAAGTAATAATGTAAGTATTGGAGTGTAACGGAGAATAAACAAAAACATTTATTGATCAGCTGGCATTTTAATAATGATGTTTCCAGCTCTAAACATTCTAAATGTAATCAGCTTATCGATTCATTGCATCACTCGGTTATGTATTGAGACTTAATACTCATATCCCTTAATTGGAATATAACATGTGGGTAAATAAATTAAAACCTTTAAAATATACAGATTTGATATATTATCTCATTATCATGTAATTTTGTTTATACTGAAGACTCACTTTGAGGTTATATTAAAAATATGCATCGGTTGTTACAGGTTATTAGTCACTTTATAATAAAATTGTAACGCATCACTACAAATAAAAAATACAATAATTACTAAATTATATTGATATATTTTGGTGAGCTCCATTTTCTAGTCTTTACTTTTATCTTTATTTATGTATTTTTGCATGGAATCCTAGTTTTGCCATGCTTACCACTTTGTCTGTCTATGTGTCAAAGTCTGTAGTTCCTTCATATTACCACCATCTTTGATCAAATATTACAGTTCAGAGCTTTTAACATTTCTAAATATGAAAAAGAAATTATAAAAAAGTTGTTAAGCTACCTCTTTGTACATATCAAAAGGAAACTAGAAGTGTGTTTTTAATAGTCCATTAAATCTGGTATTGTTAAATAGGTTTTTTAAATGCTATTAAATTTGACATTCAATCATTTCTATTACGACATTTCAGTTACGAGGTATAAGATTTAAATACTGTTTGCAAAATTCTTCTATAACCAATCCATCTAAAAATCGTGCATATATTAATTTATCTTATATAGATAATATACCTATTACTAGTTAATTATGTAAGCACTATGTAGTTATGTTATATTTATTGCAGAAGTTTCCTGAAAGCTATGAATATAGGTCTTTGAACTGGAACTTCCACATTTAATTTGCTAGATTTCCTGACCAGAGTCTTTTCATTGTCCTTCATATAAATGTACTACATGCTACAGCTCCACTTAAATATTAATTTATTTAAAAATTTTCTTGTCAGGCATAATTTGGGTACACTGCGGGTGTTGGGGTCTGTTGGAGAACCAATAAATCCTGAAGCATGGATGTGGTATTACAATTTGATTGGTGGAGAAAAATGTTCCATTGCTGATACGTTCTGGCAGACGGAAACAGGAGGGCATGTACTCACACCTTTACCAGGATGTACTCCTATGAAACCTGGATCTGCGGTAAATAAATTAATACAATTTTAGGTTAATATATTAATATTATTATAAGGGTAAAATGTGTAAATATTTCAGCACACACATATTTTCCCGGATACATCATGAAGTATTTTTTGAAATTTTTAATTACCTAAACTAAAATAGAAAAGTGTGTAGAAAAGTGGTAGATTTCTGTGTGAAGTAGTGGTAGTTTTAATGAAAAAATAATAATTTATTCAAAATAAATTGGATTGAAAATTAATAAGCAATTTTTTACATTCCGACATTCAAGAAACTTTTCAATATTTAAATATGAGGTTGTTATGTAGATAAAATTACATTTACTGCTACCAATAAGATTTATGAACTCATTGCCAGGTTATAGTTAATTTATTCATCAATTTTATTAGTTTATTTCAAGAGATAACTGATTCCTTTTGGCCGTATCTGGAAATTTATAATCCTATCCTATACTCTAATACGAGCAATGTCTGTTTGTTTGTACGAGCAATCTCGAGATCCAGCGGAAGGATTTTGCTGAAAGTTTGGGATTAGAGGCTTTTGGGTCTAAAAAATCGATTGGTGAAAATCACTACCTCAGGAAAACTTGTATTTTTCTAAGCAACTCATTTGAAAATTGAAAATTTTTAACATTGGGCTTATGGAGTTTAAAATCATTACACATGTTTATTGACTATAATAATAACAGTAATCAGCTGTTTCCTATATTATTTCCATTTTCAGCTGATGAAAACAATATTTTTAATTTCTAACTTTTAAGGCTAAACATCCCAGGATTAGTTCCAAATTCTGCCACCACGGCGCAGCACCAAAATGGAGCCATTTTGTATTGGTGTTTATTGGTGGAATTTTCGTCCGATGTTCATTTGCAAAACTGATTTGTGAACGGAATAAGATTAGAATTCACGCCAATGAAGCTAAATTTTAATTAAGTTGCTGGTTTAAAAAATAATAATAAAATAATTGTGTTACAAAACAAAAAATGCAAATCGCAGGTAGTCATTTTGAAGACAATAGTTTTTAATTAATTTTACATTTTTAATTTTTAAAATCGCCTGGCTGGTTTAGTCGGTATCGTTGTTTATACATTTACAGTAATGAGAACAAACGCGAGGGTGACACGAAGCAGGTGCAGTGCCGCTGTGACTCACTCGCGCCACCTATCCCCCCACCACGCGTCTCAGATGTTGCTTGTATACAGTTGCATGACGGTTTCCCGCGTTTCCATCCATGTGCTCTCCCGCGATTCTTATTTATTGTACTATTGCGTCGTCTTGTAGTTATTGTTATTGAGAACGTTATTTCGTTTAGCATTTGTTTTCTCAATGGATCGCCGAGGAACAACAAAATCTAAAAAGTAACTTCGGCTTTCAACGAAGGCTAACTATATCTTAGTTAGCCTAAAATATAGAAAAAAGGAGTGTAACGGGTGTTACTGAAAATGAATAGTGAAGTTGAACTTCATATAAATGTTCTTAAAAACTCTGTGAATTTTAAAACTGTAAAATTTTTTTAAAAATATGAGTTATTCCACAGTAAATGTATGTAATGGAACTGTAATTCAAATTGATATTGGCATTCAATTTTTTTAAACATAACATTAAATCTTGTGTAACGGGTGTTACATTAAAATGTCGCTGTTGCTAAAATTAAGATTTTTAACATATATTATATAATAATAAGGTGTCAAATAACAACAAGAAGTATAATTGAGGTTTCTTTGATCACTATAAGAAATAAAAACTTATATTTCATAAAAAAAACTTATATTTAACAAATATATATACTTAATACATTACATGGATATAGTTCAGTACTTTTTATACCATGCCTTAGGGCCTATTATGAATTAGACTTACTAAAGATCAGTCTTATATATGCCCCTATCAAGAATTAATAGAATAGGCCTAAAACTTTAAATAAAAACAAAATAATCGCTAAATCAAATTCTAGAATTAACAATTTGGAACTTCATAAGCTCATTCATTTTTCAAAAATATCAACTGCTAGTGGAAACTCGTAAAGAATTGTAAAATGTCCTTTGGGCTACTGTAGGTTGTTGTAATTTGCCAAAAATATTCTTAAATTTGTCATCTCTCAGAATATGATATTTAATATCCCAGCGAAATCTGAGATATTGATGATAATTGCGCTTCTTATTTTTCTCCCTACATTTTTTTACTCTGCTTTGGATCTTTTCAAGTTGTTCTTCTTTTAGTGTATTGTTCTCTTCTCTTCTTTTTTTATCTCACTCTCTGGATTTTTGCAAATGCTGCTGACACTTTACAACGTCACTCATCATTTTATCGTGAGAAAAAAATTTATGAGGTGTAATAGTAATAGAATTAAAACTTTAAAGATAAATAAAATCATTTGATACACCTAACATTCATTGCCCAGTAAATATGTTAAGAGTCATGCTTACCCGTGGGGAGAAATCACATTTTAGTTACTTTTTATTCCGTAAGCGCTGCCTGTATCAGTGCTCGACACCAAACTGAACTGTCACTGCTAATTCTCCTTTGCCCCCTCCATCTCGTCGGCACACCAGACAGAGTGAGAGAGACAGAAAGTTTAACACAATATTTCATTTCATTCCTTTGCCTTACCGTGGCTTCAGTTCAGAATCCTTATTTTATGTTGGTAGCTAAATGCAGTAGTTTGGTGGTTGGTCTGATATAAGAGAAAGTAATGATTTAGGCCTATACAATATTTCCGAGTTTGAAAAGTGATAATTTATAAAGACAAAATGCACAACATTTTTTTCCAAACCATTTTTTACAACAACTTTAATTCAGTTTATATAATTAATTTTGAAATATTATTTTTTATTTTAATCTATAAATGATTTTAATACACAATTTGTATGCTAAAATAATTTTTGTATAATAATATGAAAAGTCTCCTTTCAACAAACGTTCTTGTGCCGTAGACTTATTTAAAAGACATGTATTATAATTAATTTACCTTCTGCCAAACTAGGAGGTAATTATTATTAATTATACAGTTATAATTAAATAAATTTAACACAAATTATATTTACGAAAAACATATTCGCAAAACAATTTTATCTATTTGGAATACTAGCTGTCGTACCCGACTAAGTATTCATTATTAATAACTACTGTAAGACTGTAATCGTATTGTGACATATTTTGTATAAACTATGGGAAATTTAAATATTATTAGAATCTAATGAAATAGGTCAGATAGTAAAATGATTGAACAGCTTATTCAAATCACATGACTTGTATAAATGGTTTAGGCAATATAAACAAAATATAGTTTATACATATTATATTTAAAAAAAATTTGGAAAACGGTTGACCCTAAAGTCCATCCATGTAACTTCCCGCTAAGTTTAATTACAACAAACACTATTTTTGGAAATTTTGAACTGCCATAACTTTTGAATGAATCAACCGATTTTTATGCGATTTGCGGCAATCGATGCAGTTTTTTTTAATTCCATTGAAAGAATCAACAACAAAAATTTTTCAGATGAAAAGTTTCGGAGAAATTGAGGAAAAACACTTTTTTTTATTTTCTTTCGTTCACGATATCTCGCGAATGAATCAACCGATGTTTATGCGATTTGCGGCAATCGATGCAGTTTTTCGAGTCAATTTTGCAAATCAATTATGTAGTTACTATTATGAAATAAATGTCTGTAAAATTTAAGAACAGTTTTGATTTGATAAGATGTATTTTGAAGATTTGTAGTTTAGCAAGTGAACAGACGAATATACAAGTAAAATACAAATATTAGTTCTGTTGTAAATTATATATTAAATAGTCTTCTAGAAACAAAATTTGTCATTCAATCGAAAGTTTTTAGGCCTAAACTGAAGGAAGAAAGTATAAATGTAACAAAAACTGTATTTTAGGCTTAGTTAAAAACGAGTTTCAGACAGTTCGAATTTTGTTGAATAATATAAAAATATTACTCTACAAATTAATTTATAAATTATATACAATAAGATTGTATGCAAAACGTAACTTTTATTTTCCCAGTATGTTTTTAGTCCTGGAGGTAAACGCCTCTTCTTTTTAACTGCAGAGAGATTCAAGGCCTTCCCTTTTCCTTTTCTTAGTCTTTGTTTTTTAGAAGGCATAGTACTGTATTAGCAACTATTGGTAAAAGGCAGATAATAAAGGCCTAATCTTAGTGACGAAAAGAAAATGAATAAAATACCTAACACTAACAACTGTTGATTTCGCAGTAATCAAACAATATCGAATTCGGTCCGTTTGAATTAATATTGACAGTGTCAAAATCTTTTTTACAAGAAAATACAATAAGGTCCAGTATAACACAATCACTTATGATTCATAATAATATTATTTGTAGTTGTACTACTGCATAAAGTCTACGGAGGGATAGAAAGGTGGGGGACAGGAGCAGGAGGGAGAGTAGGGGTAAACAGCACTGGCACAACCTATTGCAAAATCCTTGAACTACTACCGACTTGCACAAAAATTATTCTTTAAAATAGGTTAACTAAACACTCTTAAACACAAAAATGGAAATAGTATGAATTAAAACAATTCAATAGTTCCCAAAACGAAATCACAAGCTCTCGTTTCATATAAATTTTATTTTTAAAATATACATTTTGAAGTATGTAAAAACGGAACGAAAAACACGTATTTTTTCTTATGGGAAAAGCTAAATTTGATTTCCAATTTTTGTACACATGTTTAATATAAAATGATTAAAACTATTCAATAGAAATGTTTAATAGATTTAGTTGTAGATAACTATTTGGACAAAATCTTGCTAAAAGCCTTAGTTTCACGGTAAATAACAAATTAAGATTCACCTCCTATGTTAATAGCGCTGTCACTTTCACAGCGCACTAAAGTTGGTATGCATGGCTCTTAAAAGATTGATTCTGGAATTACAAATAGGAAATTCGCAGTATGAAATTTGAAGGTGTTATCGTGTTCAATTTTATTTAAAATAACATATCATTCTTAACTTTTTAAGTGTTGCTACCAAAATTAATAAACTCTCAATAGGGCTATGTATTTAAATTCTACTTAAAATGAATATAAATATACTAAACACTGAATGGTTGTGAGTTGTGTTGAATTGTAACACCCGATACATTAAATTATGTAACACCCGTTACGCGAATTACTCATTAAATTATAAAACTAAAATTAAAATAATAATACCAAAACATTAGGGAAACAAACCTCTTACTTTTACAGTAAAAGTATTTTCCTAAGGTGTTTGTTCATTTTGTAATACTAACTTTTGTAAACAAAATGTAACGGGTGTCACATCACGTATTACTTAAGTTTAAAGGCAAATTACAAATGAAAAGACAATATATTATCTTAAATTATGGCATTAATAGTTAGAGAAGTCTTTCAGCTATCTTCCGTAGCAACTTCAATCACTAGATCAGCTGTTTCATATTTATTGCAGTGCTGCTAAGTTCACAGAAAAAACATTTCCGGAGGATAGCTGTTGATACTCACAGAACAAAGAACTTAAACTAATTACAAATATCAAAATTTGTTAAAAATGTTAAACATATTATTAAAGTAGAACTTTTCACCTTGACATGCAACATATTGAATTATATTATATTTTATTTTTATTTTTTACACCTCAGGCTAACTTTAAATAAATGGTATTTTGCACTATTCATTTTTTATTTATTTCTCGTTTTCATGTATTAAAACTTAAGTTTTATTTGAAACAAATAACTAACGTTATAGGGTAATATTATTCATACCCTGGTGTTATTGAATAATGTATGGCCAAAGAACCTGTATATAGGCCTACTTTCATAAATCCT
>JAGFPH010022969.1:0-12240 GCA_018207615.1 Philaenus spumarius
TTTTATCAGCTGTTCATTGGGTAGTTTTTAAGTACTGTTAAAAAAACTAATTTATACTGTTTTAGCACGTTGGAATTACAATAAATTAAGCCCGATTTAACAATTTATTTTGTAAAAAAAAGGTAAACTTGGCAAAGATGGATAAATTCTAATAGTCAATTTTGTAATATAGGCCTAGCTCATTTCTGAAACATAGTATTGAGGTTATGTTAATCCTGCAATAATTTTTACTATATTTAGTCCTGGTTTCAAAACTTTAGTTGACAGACTATAGTAGAACTAGGACTAAAATCGTAATGAAAGCCTCTCACGTTTCTAAAGCATGTATTTGAGGTTATAATTCATCTTGTAATTACTGTTAATATATTTAAGCCTGGTTTCATAATTTTACAAACCTATGTACAAACGAGCTAAAGATTAACGAGATTCTTTAGCGAATTTTCCAACTGCGAGCGAAGTGAAGCAGCCATATGAGGCCGAAGGCCGAGGTGGGGTTGGGACGCGAAGCGTCCAGGGGCAGAGCCCCTAGTTTAATATAATACGAAAACTTGCAATGATACTCAAAAAGAATTACTGTATTATAAAATTTGTTTACAACTTACAGACATATACATAATGATTGCCCCTTCTTTTCAATATGTTAGCTATTATTAAAGAATTTCCATAGGAAAATTAGATATTTCAGTGATTCTTATCTAGTGAGACCTAAGGTGTCAATGAGGACCCAAAAAACGCTAAACATTACATATACTGGCTGACCGGTGCGAATATTTTGCAAGTTATGTGTAGGCCTACATTTACCTCATTTAATACTTGGATTTAATTCAGTTAATTACGTTTATTTATCTACGTCGATTTATAAATATCACTTTATACAAATCTATAACGCTTTACGTTGCTTTAATTTGATTGATTTGCGTGATAGATTACACTTGCATACAGAATGTAAACAACAGATGTCATGCTAGTTAAACTGTTAATAGATGGCGCCTTTCATTAGGAATCATACGAACTTTCATAGGAAAGTATTTTAAATACATTTTGTTTAAACAAAAACATAAATTTCAAGTTATTTGTCTATGTTTTGTCAATAGCGGCGAACATAAGCTTTAAAATGATGTTTGAATCATTAATTTTGGTGAAGAATTAAGGGAGATATATGGCATTGCCACAAAAACACCTTTGAGATATAATATATAAGGATATTTATGTGTTCGAGCTCTAACGGCCGCATTTTACCTCCGATTAGGTTAAAAAGAGTACACACCAATTTCGTTGCCTCGGACGAGTTCGTTAGCAAAAAATCACAATACAGGAAGCACGTTTTTTTTTAGATTGATCCTACTTAAATTAATTTTTTGGGGAGGTTTTATCTAAAACCCTAAAAGTTACATTTATAGTAACAATAAATATATTACACTATGTATTTCTTATGGAGATTTTTAGTGACTTTGATCCCCCCCAAACCTACCCTAAAATTTCGAATTTGTTTAAACCCTTTCTTAGCGAGCACCTAGGGCCAAAGAGGAAGCAACCTACCAAATTTCATTCCAATCCGTTCGGTGTTTTTTTTAATAATTTTGACCCCTCCCCCAAACCTCCACTAAAATTTCGAGTTTTTTGAAAACCTTTCTTAGCGAGCACCTGTGGCCCTAGGGGAAGCTACATACCAAATTTCATTCCAATCCGTTCGGTAGGTTTTGATAAATCGTGATTTAGTAACTTTGACCCTCCAAACCCCCCCCCTAAAATTTCGAATTTTCGGAAACCCTTTCTTTGTGCGCGTCTAGAGCCTATAAAGAGTATTATTGCCAAATTTCATGTTTGTAGGCTTCGTAGTTTTGGAGAAACTGTGATGAATCAATGAGTCAATGGTATTTGGCTTTTATAAGTATAGATGAGCAAGCAAGAGTACATTAATAATCTATACGGCCACATTGGGGTCTCTTGACAAAGGTATAGGCCAGGGTTTATGCGTGATGATAAAGAGCGGATATTCAGAGTGGTCTGTCTTTCGGTCAACGATCAGTAATGGCGTGTCAATAGCGATAAGATAATTCATATAATAAATTGTAGATGATTCTAAGCGATAAAAGTTTTGTTGTCACTGAACCACATTATTATATTATATTAATCATTCATTGTATCACAACCCAACTAACCTTTATTTGAACCCTAACGATTCTTTGAATAAAAGGAACCATTTTTGATCATACAAAGTTAAAATCGTCTACAATCGTTCTTAAAACACGTTTATATAAATCACGATCTTCCAACTGTAATTATTTAATTAATCTATATATTATATACAAGCGAAATACCACTCACTCACTCATCACGATTTCTCAAAAACTACTGAACGGATTGAAATGAAATTTGGTATGTAGCTTCCTCCAGGGGGCATAGGTGCTTACTAAGAAAGGGTTTGAAAAATTCGAAATTTTAGGGGGGTTTGGGGAGATCAAAGTTACTAAAATTATAGTTTCAGATCTTTTATTATTATGACAATTTGCTTTTATTATTTAAATATTGTGGTATATTGTTGTGAAATAATCGATAGATAAAGAACAAGTAACTAGTCTTATACTGTAAAGTTTAAAGCTTGTCAAACCACAGCACTGTTTGCTTTAATTCCGCCGCTTTTCCACAAATGTCTATATATAATATATACGTCATGGTCTTTAAGTAATACGTTTAAGAGTTACAATTATAATTGTAAATCTATATATATAAAAGCGAAATACCACTCACTCACTGACTCCCTCGTCACGATTTATCAAAAACTACCGAACGGATTGAAATGAAATTTGGTAGGGCCTATGTAGCTTTCTCTAGGGTCATAGGTGCTCTCTAAGAAAGGGTTTGAAAAAATTCGAAATTTTAGGGGGGGTTTGGGGATCAAAGTAATTAAATCACGATTTCTTCAAAACTACCGAACGAATTGGAATGAATTTGGTACGTAGCTTCCTCTAGGGCTATAAGTGTTCACTAAAAAAAGGTTTTAAAAAATTGGAAATTTTAGGGGGTTTTTGGTGGTAAACATTACTAAATCACGATTTCTCCAAAATTACCGAACAGATTGGAATGAAATTTGGTATGTAGCTTACAAATACTCATTGACTGAACACTTAAAAACAATACAATTACGTTAAAGAGACAGAAAATACCATCCACCACGGGCAACGCCGTACGGGTCAGCTAGTAGTTGTATATGCACCCAGTATTTTGTCCATTGTATCTATGATCGGACCCATAATATTTTATTCGTGTTAAATTCCCATTTTCACAGAAAACGAATGCTAATGACACGAATGGACAGTTTTGCTTTAAGCTTAATTTGTATTTAATATCCAACTACTGGCGACGGGTTTCATCGTGATGCAAACTGAACGGCCTTGTATCCAGTTCCACTTAGTTATTCTTTCTCGGTAAAAGAAAACTGAACGTCCTGTCATTGGTTCGAGTAACTCTTTCTTCGCTACTCTTTTCTCTTCAGTAGCGTCGTTGTTAAATAAGCACTTTATGTAGCAGCATAACAAGTCAACACTACTCGATCCACTGTATTAACGTAACTAATAAACCGAAAACATATCCAGTTAACAACCAAGCTGATCATAGAAATTTTACAGGTGTGATATGTTTTTTTTTTACCCAACTTTGTCAAATATTTGACAAATAACTTTGATAGTGGCATATGCCTCTAAGAAATGTATTTTTAACTGAAAAAGTATCTGATACTCGAGTGTTTCATATTTTACTCACTATTATCAGGGCCGGTGCAAGGGGGTTTTCTTGAACATGCGAGAATAATTTTTGGCGCCCCCCTCTATACACAACAACCCCCCCTATATATGTATATTGTATATATAATTATATATCTCCTTATTGCAATAACAAATGGGTACATTATCAAATGCATACCAATTGAAATTATTTAATTATATTATATTTAATTAATTAATCAAATTTAAATATAACATCGAGCTACAATTTTACCAAAATTACCACCTCTTACCACCCTTCTTCAAAAGTACTAGAGAAGATCGTGGCAATTTTCAAATCGGGCTATAAATAGATGCTATACTGTTGTTATTGACACATAAATTATTACTTTATTAATGTTAGTGAAGTTAGTATAGAATGTACGGCGGTCTCGTCTTTATAGGGGGGCGAATTTTTCACTGAAACCAAAGGGCCTCGATTTCGAAAGGATGGCGCCCTGTACAATACTGCTGTACGTGTTCCTGATCATGTCTATCCATAAAGAGGTGCCAAAAAGAAATAGGGCGTTTCCGCGTTTCTTTTAATTACCGAAAAGAACGGTCGCGTCTTTAAGAGGGCGAATTTTTCACTGAAACCAAAGGGCGCTCTAAACTGGTGTATGTGGTCTTTTGTGTCTGTAAAGAGGTGACAAAAATAAATATGGCATTTCTTTTAATTCCCGAAAAGGGTGGTCGGGGCGGTCGCGTCTTTACGGGGGGAGGGGGGAATTTTTCTCTGAAACTAAAGAGCGCCGACTCTGAAAGGATGATGTCCTATAGCGGTTATCTGTCTGTCCCTAAAAAAGCGCTAAACAGGAATAGGGAGTTTCTTTTAAAACCCGAAAAGGGTGGCCACGTCTTTAGGCAAACATTTTTCGGTGCAAAAAATATTTTCGGCATAACCTTTCCGTTAGTATCCATTCCCCACACACAATTAGACCCGGCGAATATTTTATATCTTTGTGGCGAGTTGAAAAGTTACTCGAACCTCAGAGAGCGTTCGGTTTTCTTTTACCGAGAAAGAATAATCACATGTAACTGGATACAAGACCGTTCAATTTGCATCTCGATAAAACCCGTCGCCAGTAGTTGGATATTAAATACAAATAAGCTAAAAGCAAAACTGTCCCTTCGTGTCATTAGCATTCATTGGCTGTGAAAATGGGAATTTAAACAGAGAACGCGTTCAAATTACTCTCAATGCTTAAGCTAACACCTCGTTCATGACGTGTTGACGTCAGTTTGGCTTGAAAATAAGAAACACGCTAAGTTCTAAAAATACAGATGTCGGGAAACATTTCATTTACCAGGTATCCGCCATTTCCTTTTTTACTAAATCTATATAAGCATCTTTGTCCTGACCGGCTGACATAGAATCAATATAGAGTAAAACCAACTAAAGATAATACAGTAATGCGAAAATATTCTGTAAACGAGAAGATCGCGCCACACATTGTAAACTATTTTCTAAGGATTAAAAACAGTCCGAAATATTAAATATACTGTAGGAAATACGAAAGGGATATTCTTAAGGCGTTACAGACGCACACCAAGAATGGATTTTGATAGTGAAAATTCAGAGGTTCGCACCCAACACTTATAACAAGTAAAACACATGATTCGAATAAATCAGAATCGGGTTTGCACATCCATCTTGCAGCCTCAGATTATTTGCTGCGCTTTGCGAGTTTGCACCTAGACCTTTGCGGCCTCGGAATATGGACTTCTTCGCTTCGCCAGCTCTCAGAAGCCCCTGTAGTCTCTCCCAAAGTCTTCCTAACGTGATCGTGTCCCACATACCGTATCGTAGTCCAGTGGCCGATCTTCGTCGCTGTACGAAAACCGCGCAACTATCGTCCGCCCACTTGATTTGTATTGGCCCGTTCCTGCGACAGAGCCCCTGCCCGTATCCGAAGATACCGGCTTCGCCGCTACCGTAACCCACCTGCACCTCCTCCCAGTACACTGGCCCCAATTCTAGGTCAGGATCAAGATTATACAGCAAACTTCCGCCTGCTTAACTGGCCTGCATGTTGAGTGTCAGGTATTTCTACAGTTCGGGTATTATGTCGTAATCATAACTTCCTACGTGTTATGTATTTTGTTCTAACAATGTTACATCGAACATTACTTGATCAACTACCACATTATATTTGACCTGCAATTAACCTAACCCCATTTCCTAATTATTTCTAACAGAACGGATACAGTTCTTAGAAAATCAATGATATAACAAATAAAATAATAGTGTTCGTATTGTAATATGAAAGAAAGGAACACAAGGAATATGTGAAAACTAGGGGAGACCCCTGCGTGCTCCGCACGCCAACCCCCTGATGGAACCTTCGAAAAACATATGTTATGCTTTACTTATAATAAAGGTGTAGGAATTAATAATAACCTCAAAACTAAGGTGGGAAATCATGTTAAATGTTTAAATCGGGGAAATGTGGTGGAAGCCGGCGTAGGAGACTCTTCGTGCTCCATCCTAATTGGCGCTATCTGTACGCCCCTTACAGATGTTACAGCCCGAAACTGTTTTTACTAGCGATACGTTCTTTACTTAATTTATCACAAATTGTCAATTACAGTTCGTTTTATCCCTGTGTGCAGTAGACAACTCACGTCAAGTACATTCAAGCTACAAAGAACAGACTCTATTAGATTATCCTCCGCTGATTTATTCTCTTGTCTGACGACGGGAACATCCAACGATCGGAATATTTAATTGTAACTGGTTCAAACAGAACTACTTTGAATTCAGAAGACTAATGTATTCTATTTTCAAATACAAATCCTTTTGCATTTCATCTTTCTTTGAACACAAAAGCGTTTGAATGATTCAGACCATAAAAATATGTCTCGCTTTGTTCGAGCGCGCAACAGTTAGTATCTGTTAGATCGGATGGAGGGACATCAAAGGGAAGCTGGCTGAATTGTTGATAATTCTGTAGTGAGTAAATTATTACTCCTTTCTTGTGTAGTTGGATCAGTTTTTGTAAATTATTGATTCGTTTGTTTGATAAAAAATATTCGCTTTGCTTACATTGCGTATGCAAAGTGAAATCCTACACAAAGTGCAGCAATATAGCGTTCAGTCTTTAGCTGTTTTTAAAAAGTAATTACAGAATGCAACGCTTACCTCCCTCATGGGGATTTATTACAAACGCCACCCAACATGGAAAGGGTAGTTTTAATTGTTCGTTTCAGTGGAGTTATTTGGCTTTAATTAGTTGGACCGCTTTGTTCAATTGTTCAAGTAGATTGTTTTCATTCATTTTAAACTTAAGGTAAATGATCGTTTCAGTCTATTATACAAAAAATAGAATAGATGAAGAGACAGTTAGAGAATATAACATTGTGGAGAATTAAAGAGGATAGATGAAGTGGATGGCCTACTGAAGGTAATTAGGAAAAATGCTATCGTGGTACTCAAGGGATATAGAGGCCTCTGAGAAAATAGCGACGACTTTGGTTATATCTACATTTGGACCTCAGATGATTGAAGGGATTTACTAGAGGCTGTAGAGAATGCAGAAAGACTAGAATGTAATGCTGGTCTTCCTAGAGTCATCTACGTTTGAAATAATTCGATCACGCAGCTGGACCAGTAACGTAAATTTAGCGAATTTCCAAAATAAATTGTTTTTTTTTGTAGGGTTTTAACCAACAATTTGGCAAATTGGTCAACTCACGAAGGCGCTGATTGGCTGCCTCTGTGCACGAAATATATTAGTAGAATTTGTTTGCACCTAAGTCACCAGCACTCACTCGCTGCTTCGTTGCGCTCGTCCCCCTTTGGACGAGCTATGAACCGGGTACGTTTATGGTATTTTACGTTTTGATCGATTTTTGGGGGAACCAAGCGCGCTTTAACTACGCGTAAGGAAACAAATTTTACAGAATAATATCATACGTTTATTTTTTTGGATAAAACTAGTCCGAGCGACAGTTTCGGTCTCAATTCTAGAGTATTTCTGGGTATTGTTGACAACTACCAAGAAATACATTTTTCCTTTTTTTTTGTCCATATATATGTTATCCTTTATACTATAGAAACAATTAAAAAACCGTTGTGTTTGTAATTAAAAATTTAATTTTTGTCTCTTGTAATTTTTTTGTAAAGTTAGCGGTTTTTGAGATATTTGACATTAAAAATTATAAACGGCTGCCATTTTGAAAATATTTAAAATAATGTTCTAATTTTGTGTACAGTAATAAGAGGTTACGCAACTAATATGTGTACAAAGTTTGAGCTCAATATACTTTCTACTTTCAAAAATATTAAGTATTTTGTAAAAAACACATACAGACAGACAGTCGAAAAAATAAGCCCCGTAGACCCATGTTTATATTGTTAAATACGTTTGTCTCGATCCCAGGAACATATCCACAAAAGGGGTCCAGAGAGTTCGGGGACACTCTGTATAAAACAAATTTATTACACACCAAAACAGGTTCTTGGTACTGTATCATGATTACGGTGCCCTTAGATTAAGAGTGGGGACAAGGTTCAAAGAAAGATGAGGTTTGCTCAGAAGGAGGATTTCCCATTTATCAGAATGGAAATAAAAGGGCATGGAAATATGTCGTAATATACGCTCCAATAGCTTCGGTATGCGACTTTGGATGGAAGAACAAAAAACCCCAAAAATCACCCCATTAGGTCTCACAAGGGTTTCTGCAATAGCTCATCTTTCCTATGGAAATTCGCTAATAACTTCTTCAAGCCTTGGTACCACTATATACTTAAGACACTCTTGAGGTTTTCGAGAGGTAGTTTCGGATAAGTAGCGTAGATAAAAACTGAGATGTTTCTGGAGCAGTTGATGTATTTGGAGAGACTAATGAATGGTAACGAACAACTATCACACAAATGCCGTGAAGGTGAAGGCTATTGATATCATATAAACGACTAAGGTCACAGAAGGGGCTGGAGAGGAATTGTTTAACACACAAAACTTCAGTACAAAGTTGTAATGTTTATTTAATGTATGAATAAGTAATCTTGTAGTTGAAAATATCCTCAGAACTGATTCAAGATATGTTTTATTCACTTGAAGTGTCTGCAATACAATATGATGAATTGACAGCTGAACAATATTTCGTCATATTTACATTCGCCTTTATGTGGACACCTGGCTTGGACACTAAAGCTTGGAGTTAAATCTGAAAAAGCCGATTCGGTTTGGGCTTACAGCTTTAATTAAGTTTTAAAACTTTATAGATTTAGATTTTCCCTTTTAATGAATTTGTACCTACTCGTAAATAGTAACATTATTAGTAAAGGTAATATGATCTTTTGTTAGAATTATTAATGCTCCCAGGTGAGATATTTGGCCGCAGATTCTTTTTATCACAAACCTTGTAGAAAAATGTCTACCAATTTCCCCCCTCAGAAGGGGGCTTGGAGGGGGGAGGCTTGAATGGGTGCAAGCAATGTGTTTTTGCTTTAGTGGGTAAACGGTCGATTTTTTTATCAAACACAAAGTGAAAAATAATTTTTTTAAGACCCCATATGACCTTTTAGGGGTTTAGATTCAGTAAAAAAATAAGGAAAAACGCAAAAAATTTAAACTCGTCCTAGAAACTTAAAATTTGGTACAAAGGCTCGTTTACCATAAGATTGAAGTACAAAAAGTTACCAACGGTAGCTAAGGGAGATTCAAAATTAAACAAGTGGTTTTGAAACAATAAATTGCTTGTACGACTTTTTTGTATTCCAAATTTTCTGTTTAAAATCTACTATTTTACTTTAAATTCCCCAAACCTCTACTTGGATCCCAAACCTCTTTTGGGACGTAAATTTGTTTCCTTAAGGGTTCATATGAGTTCAAAATTGTTTAGGTCATATATGGTATCTTAAAAAAAGTAATTTTCTTACGCTACAACTTTGCGTATAATGTATATTAAACAGTTAGTTGACGGGTTCAACAGCCATAGGAACAAAAGCGTAGACAATAATTAATTTGCACGACCAATTAGTTTAAGTGGACGCTGTTTGTAACAGTAGTTACCCTTTGTTCTATAGTTTTGACTGTTATACCATTCGACGTGAAATTAAACTTGATACAAAAATTTATAGACCAGGGAGGGAAATTAGACCAAATTCCAGTAGTATTTTTTTAACGCAACCAACTTTTTTACAAATTTTAAAAAAATGTCCGAAAGACCTAATGTTTCAATCCCTAGTATAGCCCCAAGGAGCATCGGTAAAAAAACCTGGTAAATAATTTCCAAGTTCTTTTCCCAACTTTTAAATTTTGGCCTCCGGACTCTTTTTGGTTGCCCGGGGTGACGTTTTTTAATGTCAGATTTAGAACCAGCGACGTCAGAAACCTCTGAGAAGTGATTTTCAATACTTTTTTATCAATTTTTAGAAACTTTCAAAAAATGATGCATTTTTGGATGCATTTTATGCAGCCCTGATGCAATTCTGTCCGAACAGTCAATCTTCATAAACGAACTTTTTTCCTGATCCAATTCTGAACACAATGCAGAAAACCAATGTCGATCCGAGCTATATCTCAAAATTGAGTAATTTTTCTAACTTCCTTTATCTAGTACTCTTGATGATTTTGTTAACGTTGAGAGTGTTTCAGTTATTCTTATTTAAAATGTTTAATTGGGCGTTATTTTGAAATGGTGGTTGAAAAGGTAATTATTTTTGTCAAACTAGGTTTGTACGTTGATGAGAAACGTGAACAATTTCAACTTACTCGGTTGAGGGGTTCTAGAGATATAAATATTTAGTAAACAAAACGAATGGTGGATAGCCGGTAAAAGAACCGTTTCTAGAAGCGGAACAAGTTTTGAAAGTTTCTCCTTTTCTTCGTGGGACACCCTGTGTAAGAGATATGTATCAAGGCCGTAGCCAGGAAAACTTTTGGAGGACCGGGATTTGAATTTAAACCCTTTTAACACGTTCACTGCTAAGGACGCACATGTGAGCTTGACACTGAACACTATGAGAAGAGGCCGACGCACAGTGCATTGCACGCCAACCACCCGTATTGGGAGTATTTTCAAGACACGGTGCATTACGTGCTTCGCCTGCCAACCCCCGTATTGGGAGTATTTTCAATACATCGTGAATTTCGTGCTTCGCACGCCAACCTCCGTATTGTGAGTACTTTCAATACACAATGCATTGCGTGTTTTGTTAGAGTAAAGTATTTTTGTTAAACTTTCATCGGTTTCTTATTTTATATAATTAAGATCAAGCTCACAAGAGAGTAAGGCTGTAACCTACTGCATCCTTGTGTAGTGTACGTTGTAGTTGAACCAAGTAAATCTAAATATCAGTATGCATGCAAGGCACAATGATGTAAAATATGTTGTTGGATCTTTTTAAACCTTGTAGTAATTTTTACTGCTAAATTTCGGGATTTCGGCGGGGGTTTCGACCCCCTAACACCCTGGCTTGCTACGGCCTTGAACGTGAACAATTTCAACTCAATCGGTTTAGCCGCTATAGTGGTATAAATGTTTTAGTGAACAAAACGAAAGGCAGGTAGCTGGTAAAAGAAGCGTTTCCAGATGTATGTTTCACCGGCGGAACAAGTCTTAAAGTTTCTTCTTTTCTTCGTGGGACACCCTGTGTTAGAGATATGTATCCTACTTAATATTTAACTGCATTTCGAAACACTACTTCGGAAAACATTACGTTTGTACAGACAGCGGATCTTGTAGACGGAATCTCTGAATAGTTTTCGCAGAACAACCATACGCATGCGCACGAGAGTAGAGCTAATTGTTTCGCTCCTGGCACTTGAAATACCTCACATAGTAAGAACGGGAGAAAGTTATGCTTTAATGACCCAGTTGTAGCAGTAGGCCACCTGGGTGAAATGAAAACTTTAATGTTGATCTATAACTCTTTCAATACTGGTTTGCCAATAACACAATCGTCGTAAATCATCGTACACATTATGGGGCTGAATTAAAAGCGAGTGTACGGCCTTACGTTAGTGAGTAACAATATAATATAACAGCTGATTTCACTCATCATCTGTATTACAAATGAGTGTTTTGTGAAGTTATTTAAAAAAAATGTGAGTTATAGAATTAATGTAGGCTAATACGTTATAAGATTTGCTTTGAGATTATAAAATTAATATAAATACAACCTTTTACTATCAATATATTCATTTATACAAATTTAAAGAAACATTCATTCGTTTAACTTCAGAAACATTCGTATATCATCGTATAACATCCTTATATATAATACGTGAAGCAGTTTTTTGTGAACACAACTCCTCCCTTATTTCTGGACCAAATTTAATGTTCGAGTTGTCAAAAAATTCGTCTCATTTCGAAATTTTT
Organism: Philaenus spumarius; assembly: GCA_018207615.1. Classification (NCBI taxonomy): domain Eukaryota; kingdom Metazoa; phylum Arthropoda; class Insecta; order Hemiptera; family Aphrophoridae; genus Philaenus; species Philaenus spumarius. The sequence goes on from JAGFPH010022969.1 coordinate 12,090, forward strand.
CAATAAGGTTATAGATGTCAAAAATTTTTATCCTTTATGGCGTGAGCTAATCTCAAAGGTCGGGTTTTCCCCACAAGGTTAACATGGAACGAATTTAAAAACCATTTCTATACAAAACAGCTGTTTATAATAAGAAACAAACTAATCTAGC
>JAGFPH010022971.1:0-12239 GCA_018207615.1 Philaenus spumarius
CCTTCGTCCTCGGATTAATGACTGCTTACTAATTATTTAATAACCTTAAGCTTTGGGAGTTTGCAACTCGACCTTCGTCTTCGGATTAATGACGCTTACTAATTATTTAAGAACCTTTAGCTTTGGGAGTGTACAACTCGACCTTCGTCCTCGGATTAATGACTGCTTACTAATTATTTAATAACCTTTTAATTTATGCTAAATCAGTTAATTTCTAAAATACAAAACCATGCACATACATACGCAAAGCAATTGTAACTAAACTAAGGTAACATAATTCGTATCGTTCTGCATTATAAACTGAAGTTTTTAATACCCGCGTTACGTCCGCGAAATGACTCTTTATTGTAGTCATCCGCTACTTGCTCAAGATGCCAGCTGATTCATCAACCAGCTGACTTTTTATGGTACTAGGACCTAAAAGTATTGTACGTAAACAATGGATTGCGGTACTTTAAAGTTACAACAACTCAAAAGGTTCGGCCGCTTCCCTACTGATAGCAGCACTGTCGCGCATCGGTTGAATCGCGTTTAAAAACTGTAGAAAATGAATATGTAATGTAATTCGATTGATTTAGTGTTCCTGCCATTCGAGTGCAGTGCAGTATGGTAATCATTCAGTCACGCAGCTGAACCGCTGACGCTTAGCGAATTTGCAAAATTAAAATTATAAGTTTTATGGTTAACTAGGGGAAACCCCTGCGTGCTCCGCATGCCAACCTCGTTGGAGCCTTCTATACACATAATGATGTTATCTTTTCTTTATAATAAATGTGTAGGATTAATAACCCCAAAGATAAGATGGTAAATAATGTTAAATGTTCAAATCAAATTATTTCGAATATTTTACACTTTAATAAACATCTAACCTAAAAGTCAGAAATACAAATAGTTGCTTCAAAGTGTGAAATCAAGTGTTAATGGAAATATTAGAGCAAACAGCTGTTTTATCTGTTATTTTATTCAATCGGTTCCTATGGTAATTCACCAGTCTAGAACTAACCTAAGAATTTTTCCGATTAAATAATGAAATAACAAATACTTTTATCAAAATGAATTACAGCGCCTATGTTACTCAGGGATAGTGTAGCTTTTTATTAGTAAAACTATTTTTTCAATCGGTTCAGCAGTTCCAGAGATTGAACCCCCTACATACAAACAAACAAAAAAACAAACTTTACCACTTTATAATATTAGTATGGAAAACAAAACTGTGGGAAATTGGTCTACCTCACGAAGGCGCTGAATAGCTGTCTGTGTGTACGAAATATATTAGTAGAATTTATTTTCACCAAGTCTCCAGCTTTGACTCATGCGCTGCTTCGTTCCACTCCGGCCACGGGTTATGGTCACTGCGTCGCTTCGCTCGCAGCGAATCGAAGGTACCTCTGGCCTGCTTAGTGAAAAGGAGTGACTTTGCATTGCAAATAAAGCTAAGTCAGCCTTTAGGTAACTTTAAAGAATGTTTTAAGGCTGATTTAAAATCTGTACTTAAGGTTTGGCTCAGCATTCAAAAAATCATATCTCAAGGCCTCCTAAACTCTTCCTTTCCTTAAGGCTACCTTAAGAAACGACTATGAATAGTAGCCTAAGTGTTTCTAGAAGTTTGGCAGTGCCTCTATGATAATTTCTCATCTTGTAGCATACCTAATTACTAAAATAGTCTCATTTTCTTGTTACAGAATCACACGACATGCGCAGACGTGTCGGGCGCCAGAAGACACGCGCGGTGGTTGTCAACGCAGCAGCCCGGCCCTGGATCGCTCCCCGAATACGAGACCGTCGACCCGTACCGACTGCTTGAGGACGACTTAAAGGATGTCTACCAGGATATTCGACAGGTTAGTGGAAAGAATGTCGCCGGACGAGTTGAAGTTAATTTCACTTTCACGTCGGGTGAAAGCGACGAAAAACGACACGGGTGGAGACGAAGGTGGTCCGCTCACAAAATTTTTGTTACGAGCCGCTCGGATTAGCCCGGAATCTATCAAGGCCGTGTTGAACAGCGATAGAGTTTTGTATTATACAGGATGTCGCGTTAGTAAAGTGCCAAACAAATAAAATCGTTTTCCACACAACTCATCGTTTCCCAGTTTCTTTTTCAAAATAATTCACACCTAGAGAACGGTTTGACCGAATGAGTTCTAACTTGGCATGAAGTTTAACCTAACAATGATATACTTTAAGAAAACCAAACAACTATGTCCAACCATCAGTTAAAAAATGGCGATGTCTGAAAATTTCAAACCCGCATTACCCCAAAACCGCACATTTAATTGCCTAGTGTAACTGACAAAACAATCGGGCAAAGGATAGTAGTTAAATTAGGCCTATGTCTAATAATCGGGGTTTTTTTAAGGCGGCATTCTATACCAACACAGAGACAATCAAGAAAATTTTTTCCAAAAACTAGTCGTTTTCCAGATATCCGCCATTTTGTTTCTTTTACAAAATAATACACACCTAGAGAACGGTTAGACCGAATGAGTTCTAACTTGGCATGAAGTTTAACCTAACAATGATATACTTTAAGAAAACCAAACAACTATGTCCAACCATCAGTTACAAAATGGCGATGTCTGAAAATTTCAAACCTGTATTAGGCCTACCCCAAAACCGCACATTTAAAAAGCTTTTTGTAGCTTTTTAATTGCCTAGTGTAACTGACAAAACAATCGGGCAAAGGATAGTAGTTAAATTAGGCCTATGTCTAATAATCGGGTTTTTTTTTTTAAGGCGGCATTCTATACCAACACAGAGAAAATCAAGAACATTTTTTCCCAAAACTATTCGTTTTCCAGATATCCGCCTTTTTTGGTTTTTTAAAAAAAACAATTCGTATCTAGAGAACGGTTTGACCGATTTAGTTCTAACACAGAATGAATTTTAAAATAACAGTGATCTATTTTAAGGAAAACAAACAATTATGTCAAACCATGAGTTTTAAAATGGCGGATGTCTGAAAATTTCAAACCTGTATTAACCTAAAACCGCACATTTAAAAAGCTTTTCGTAGTTATACCATTCGATAGGGAATTTAAAGGGCTAAAAAATAGGTGTCTAGACTTTTTTTTGTTAAAATGTACCATTTTTGGGTAATTCAAGTTTGATATTTTCAAACGGCCGCCATTTAAAAAAAAGTATCATTGTATAAAATCTTTTATTTTTCTTAAAATACATCACGCCAAGTTGAAGTACAATCGGACAAACCGTTCTCTAGATATGAATTATTTTGTAAAAGAAACAACATAGCGGATATCTGGGAAACGAAGTGTTTTTGGAAAGAAAGTTCTTGATTTTCTCTTTATTTTGACACGTAGAAACATTTTCCGAAGTTTGGCACTTTACTTACGAGACACCCTGTAGCTCCCTGAGCCCTATTCAACAAAACTACCACAGTAATAACCCACAAGTTAACTTGCTGTTTGATACTAATGACTAATTACAGTAATAGCTGACTAAATAGCTAATTGCCATTAAATAGAGATATATTTACATAACATTGTAACACAATACAAGTTCATATTAATTAAATTACAATTGATGTATTCCTCCACAGAATAGAAAGTTTTTTTGCTTTGGTCGTTTTCTGATTATACTTTTCCAGGCAATGTTCTTGCATTCAGAGACAATTTATTGAATAGCATAATACGCTGTTGGTAATAATAATTCGACCACGCAGCTGAAACGCTGACGTGAGTTGAGCGAATATCAAAAATTATTTTAGGATTGGAACCAACTAATTGGGAAATTGGTCTACGTTGTACAGCTGCCTGTGTTTACGAAATATATTAGTACTAGTGGTAGTGGACACAGCAATGCTTCGTTATTGCTTGATTTAATTTAAAGGGTAGTAAAGTTATTCCATTTCATTACATAGACTTAAGTAATTGAATTCCTAAATGGTTTTTATACCACTTAAGAATATACTACACAAATTTAGATTTATAGTTTGTAAACCTTTATAGATAATACAGTAGACCTTTTGTTTACTTTTACCTAATCTAAAATAAACGGTACCAGGAACTGGCACATACTTTCTCACAAACATATTTAAATTATCAAACAGATTCACGGTGACTTGTAGGGTGGGGTAGGAGAGGTGATTTTGTATTAAAGTTGTTTTCCCATAAAAATCCATAAAATAACGAAAAACCAACTTTTCTCAAAAACGGCTCGAACGATTTTGATTAAAATTTTATAGTTTATAGTACTTTATGTCCCTAATAAACTATAAAATTTTAATCAAAATCGTTAGAGCCGTTTTTGAGAAAAGTTGATTTTTCCGTTATTTTAAGGGTTTTTATGGGAAAATTACCCTTAAAAATAAAAAATTCACAAAAATGAAAAAAACGCCTGGAGATACCGTGGATTAGTACCTCCATACCAAATTTCATAAAAATCGGACGACTGGTTTAGGCTCTAGGTCTGATAACATCCACACAGACACACAGAAACACATACAGACACACACACAGACATCACTCCGAAAACCACTTTTTTAGGTTCAGGGGGACTCAAAACGGATATTTCCACCAAAAACTCAAACTCGAAAATTTTGACGAATACAATACTTTCTCCATATACTATGGTATAGGGGGAGAAAGTAAAAACTGATGGTTGTGATGAATTGTAAAAAACCTGATTCTAAATTAGCTTAATTGATTTCAAAATAAACGTGTTTTGGTTCATTGTAAAATTATGTTCAGTTTTTGATCGAATTCAGCTGTTTTATATATATCATGTAACAACCAATGTTTGAATTGAATTAAAATATAGTAAGCGTTTCTAGTTGATTTTGGTTTTTGTTTGCTTTAAGTTGGACAATCTAACCTAAAAAAGCTGTTGGTTTTGAAAAATAATAAACTGATTATAAATGCTAATAAAAGTTGCTATGGTAATGAATCCAAAGAAACGTGTCGTTACTAAGCATTTTATTAGTACAGCTGTTTTCGTGAGTTATGGTCTTGAGTTCATAGAAAAAAACGATATTAAGTTTTTCCCGAATTTGAACGTTTTCCGGGAAACTTTTCACAGTTTTCTTTACATAAAAACCTAATTCGGACTGTTACGAAGATTTTAAAACAAAAAATAGCCAAATTGGTCCAGCCGTTCTCAAGTGATGCGCTTACAAAGGAACAGCAATTCATTTGTATAATATAGACAGGCTGGCCCGATCCGGCTTTTCACGGATAGACAAATCAAAGTAAATGTATTATATCAATAAATATATTACACTATGTATTTCTTATGGGGATTTTTAGTACTTTGACCTCCTTAAACCTCCCATAAAATTTCGAATTTTTTTAAACCCTTTCTTAGCGAGCATTTAGGGCCCTAGAGGAAGCTACATTCCAAATTGCATTCCAATCCGTTCGGTGAGTTTTTTTTAGTAACTTTGACCACCCCAAACCCCCTCTAGAATTTCGAATTTTTTGAAAACCTCTCTTGAAGAGCACCTATGGCCCTAGAGGAAGCTACATACCAAATTTCGTTCCAATCCGTTCAGTGGTTTTGGAGAAATCGTGATTTAGTAACTTTGATCCCTCAAAACCCCCCAAGATTTCGAATTGTTTGAAAACCTTTCTTAGAGAGCACCTACGGCCCCAGAGGAAGCTACATACCAAATTTCATTTCAATCCGTTCAGTAGTTTTAGAGAAATAGTGATTTAGTAACTTTGACCACCCCCCCAACCCCCCTAAATTTTCGAATTTTTGAAAACCTTTTTTATTGAGCACCTACGGCCCTAGAGGAAGCTACATACCAAATTTCGTTCCAATCCGTTTAGTAGTTTTTGAGAAATAGTGATTTAGTAACTTTGACCCCCACAACCCCTCTAAAATTTCGAATTTTTGAAAACCTTTCTTAGTGAGCACCTATGGCCCTAGAGGAAGCTACATACTAAATTTCGTTCCGATCCGTTCCGTGGTTTTGGAGAAATCGTGATTTAGTAACTTTGATCCCTCAAAACCCCCCAAGATTTCGAATTGTTTCAAAACCTTTCTTAGAGAGCACCTACGGCCCTAGAGGAAGCTACATACCAAATTTCATTTCATTCCGTTCAGTAGTTTTAGAGAAATAGTGATTTAGTAACTTTGACCCCCACCCCCCAAACCCCTAAAATTTCGAATTTTCTAAACCTTTCTTAGTGAGCACCTATGGCCCTAGAGGAAGCTACATATCAAATTTCGTTCTAATCCGTTCAGTGGTTTTGGAGAAATCGTGATTTAATAACTTTGATCTCTAAAAACTCCCCCAAGATTTCGAATTGTTTGAAAACCTTTCTTAGAGAGCACCTACGGCCCTAGAGGAAGCTACATACCAAATTTAATTTCAATCCGTTCCGTAGTTTTAGAGAAATAGTGATTAGTAACTTTGACCCCCCCCCCCCCAACCCCTAAAATTTCGAATTTTTGAAAACCTTTCTTAGTGAGCACCTATGGCCCTAGAGGAAGCTACATAACAAATTTCGTTCCAATCCGTTCAGTAGTTTTTGAGAAATGGTGATCAGTGAGTCAGTGGATTTGGCTTATATATATATATATAGATAATTCGTTTGTAATTCAGCGTCGAACCCCTGCTCAAGCGCATCGTAAAAACTCATTTGGTGAGTTTGCACCTCGTCCTTGTGGTTTTTTACCGCTTTGCTTCGCTCGCAGAGGTTTGCATCCCGGCCGTCTGCCTCGTTACAGAAGCTGACCAACTATAAAATCAACCCCAGTGGATTTGAACCAAGTACTTTTACGGTATTTTATGTTTTGATCGATTTTGGGGGAACCAAATTTGTTATAAGGCCGTGTAAAAAAACAAAATGTGTAGAATAATCTCCTATATTTATACTTATAACATAAAACCCCAAAAAGTTTCATTTTAGTACGAATAAACGGTATCAGTTAACTGACACAAACTTTCTCCCAACTTACTGTAGTCAAAATAATATTGTTTTTAATCATTTTATTTACTACTTTTTAGAACAAAACAAAAAAATAATATTCTTCCTACGTCAATCGTATAAAAAAATTATTGTCCCAGGTGGGATTCGATCGCGCTACCTTTGAATTACTGGCCGTGCTCGCTACCGTGGTGCTACCCCGTGCGGCCGCCGCCGCGATGCTAGATTGACAACACAAACTTGTTTATTTTTAAACATTTCCCCATAATTATAAAACGCCGAAGTTTTGATAAAAGCGGGTGGTGTCATTTTGTTTGGCATCTTAAGCACTATAAATACTGAAAATTTGATCAAAATCGTTAGAGCCGTTTTTGAGAAATTTGCATTTTTGTCGTTTTTTATGGGTTTTTAGGGGTAAATTACCCTTAAAAATTAAAAATTTCAAAAAATGAAAAAACGCCTGGAGATATTAGGGTTTAGTACCTACATACCAAATTTCATGAAAATCGGACCAATAGGGTCCTTTCTGGTCGTGTATACATACAGACAGACTGACAGACAGACACCACTCTAAAAACACTTTTTTGGGTTCAGGGAGCACCAAAACAAAAAATTCCACTAAAAATATTGTTGGGTTAAGGGAGCGCCAACACAGATAATTGCACTAAACAATTTTTTGGGGTTCTGGGAGCACCAAAACAGATAATTCAACTGAAAATTCAAATTCGAACATTTCTACGAAAGCAATACTTTCTCCATATACGTAGTATAGGGTGGAGAAAGTAAAAATCGAAAAACATTAGAATTTTAATCAATTTTATTCAACATTAAAATTGTATAGGTAAGAAGTTGAATGCACTTTATTTTACTTTTTTACAATAAATGATACGATTAAATGTAAATACAGTAGATGCAAATATCTTCAGAATGGTTTGGGATACGGATTTGTGGGTTTCACCATTGATTTTGTCTTCAAATTCTACATTGAAATGATGTGTCACATGACCACTTTCCCATTTAAAACAAAAATTATATTCAAAATGGCGGATCCATGATGGCGGACCAAATTTTTGACATCTTAAAATAGTATTTTTCCATAGAGTAGGTCCCTCAATCACATCTACCTTCAAATTTTCCTTAGATGCAAAAATACTAAGCCGTTCTCAGACTTCTCACCCACCCTGTATATACCGGATAAAATAAAAATGAAATTTCATAATTTTTGCAAATTAACCTCCCTGGACCTTATTAATGTAACCGCCGTTAAGTTAAAAGTGGTTAATATAAAGAAAATTCCCCCACGGTATGTGTTATGCGTAAATGCAGTTTTATCTTCTATTACGTGTAATTATTTCGTAATAACTGGTATTCTTACAGTGTTGAATCAATAGTTTGTATTAGTGTGGTGAAATCCTTCACTGCAACTTCTGCAATTAAAACACAACTTGTATGTTCATCGCTCTGTAATTTAAGTTTTATCTTGGGAACTCATCGCGACCTTTCGAATATGTTCAGTGAGATTTGTTTATTTGTAGAGAATGTATTCAGCTCGGTATGTGGTAAACTGATAAATGTGTACAGGTCCTATAAACATCTGTAAATGTTATTCCGTCGTTACGTTTTAATAGGATTTAGAAATTCAGTAAAGAATTCGTACGCCAACATAACAATAATACCTAGTAACTGAGCCGTGCTAATATTTCACAAGATTTACCTTACCTGATTTAATACGTTGATTTAGTTCAGTTAATTACGTTTATTTATTTACGTTGGTTTATAAATAACAGTTTATAACACTAGCATATTATGGAATGTAAACAATCAACAGCTGTCATGTTAGTCAAACAGATTGTTAATAGATGGCGCCTTTCATTAAGAACCATATTATGAAGTATAATATAAAAGTTTTGAAGTGATAACTTCTATTGGCCCGTTGGTCACTTTCTGGCTTGACTACGCTTCTGAAATATATCGTCACGAACTTTTTGCGTAGACACAAGTCAGAGCGAATAGAATAGGCGATACATAGTAAGTATGCGCTTAGACAAGTAGTAAGCGCGTGGAGAGGGAATATTCGATACGTAGTATGTAATAGTACGTTATTATAATAATTTTGCGAAAAATAGTGATCATTATAATGTAAGCAATATTTATTTAGTGACTAATGATTTTGAGTGAGGTATTAGTATATGCACTCTACATAGAATTCTAAGAATAATTCAATATGTAAGGGATAATTATAATAATAATTTATATAATAATAATCCACTAGTCTATACTAATATTATAAAGAGGTAAAATTTGTGTGTTTGTTTGTATGTACGGGGTAATCTCTGGAACTACTGAACCGATTGAAAAAATAGTTTTACTAATAAAAAGCTACACTATCCCTGAGTAACATAGCCTATAATTCATTTTGATAAAAACATATTTATTTCAATATTTGTAAATTTAGTCGGGAAAAATTCTTAGTTTTAGCCTAGACAGATGAACCAACTCATATGTATTTAAATTATTACCATAGCAACCAATTGGATAAAATAACAGATAAAACAGCTGTTTGCTCTAATATTTCCATTGACAGCTGATTTCAAACTTTGAAGCAATTATTTGTATTTCTAACTTGTAGGTTTGGTTTTTATTAAAGTGTAGACCTGAGTGTTGTCGGCTCTTTTAACCTTTATTATAACTGCTCTTCTATACTAATATTATAAAGAGATAAAGTTTGTTTGCTTGTATGTATGTAGGGGGTAATCTCCGGCACTAATGAACAGATTGAAAAAATAGTTTTACCAATAAAAAGCTACACTATCCCTGAGTAAGATAGGCTATAATTCATTTCGATAAAAACCTTTTTTTATTTCAATATTTTTGTAAATTTAGTCGAAAAATATTCTTAGGTTTGGCATAAAATGATAAACCAACACATGTAATTTACATTTATTACCAATTGAATAAAATAACACATAATATTGCTGTTTGCTCCAATATTTCCATTAACAGCTGATTTCAAAATTTGAAGCAATTATTTTTGTATTTCTAGTTTTTAGGTTAGGGTTTTCAAGTGTAGACCTGAGCCTTGCTGTTTCTTTTAACCATCGCATATATTATTTCTCAAGACTATTTTTTTGTCGGTACGCCATAACTTCCTTAATACATCATCAAATTACATGAATGAGGCATCATTTTAAAGCTTTCCTTAACCACTACACGGGAAAAATAGACAAACAGCTTAAAATTCATGTTTTAATAACAAAAATTGATTTAAAAAACTTTTATATTATACTATGTATGTTCCTAATGAAAGGCGCCATCTACTAACCATCTGTTTAACTAGCATGACAGCTGTTAGTTAGATTGTTTACACTGTAAGATTGTATAGGGAAACTGTTATTTATAAACCAATGTAAATAAATAAACTTAATTAACTGAATTAAATCAACGTGTTAAATCAGGTAAATGTAGACCTACTCCGAACTTGCGAAATATTCGCACGGGTCAGCTAGTTATTATAACTACTGTACTGTTATAAAATGTAAGAAATAATTTGATTTGAATATTTAACATTATTTACCCATCTTAGCTTTGGGGTAATCCTACACCTTTATTATAAATAAAACATAATATATGTTTTTAGAATATTCCATTGGGGGTTTGCGTGCGGAGCACGCAGGGGTTTCCCCTAGTAAATCGTAAAGTGTAAAGCAACATGTATTAATAGTTATTGTAATATATAAAATTAAAATAAGTTTTTCCCTAGTAACAAATAAATCCAATTAATTATTGAAAACCATTAGTAAATACGTTTGCTCGAGAATTGATTTACGAAGTTTTCATGTGTCATTAACGACGTTAAAACGCTTTCTATACACGCGCATGTGCAAGTGCGTGTAATTCGATGACTTCTAGAAGCATTTCAATTGAAGAAGGAAAGTCGTCATGCAAGTAAAACGCAACGACACGTTACAAAGTAGAATTTGTAGGTTAGGTCACGACCGTAACGCGAAGACGCAATCAGCTGTTCAATCATTCAGCTGATAATTTGATCGTTGTTTCTGTAATTACAGACGGAGGGGAACCCTGCCAAACCAGGTTAAAAATATAAAACCAACAGTTATAATTTAAGTTGGTACTATAACGGGTACAATAAAACACGTTTTTAAGTTTATTCGTTTGTAAAAAAAATTCATTTTGGTTAGCCTAAGTACAACGGAGAGGCAGTTAAAAAAAATGTATATGCCTGGCGTAGGGAACAGTCTACAAAAACTCGCTTCGCTCATCAGACCCGGCGAGGACCCAAGGTGAAGCCAATGCAAACTGATTATTGTATACTCTGATATGTTCACGGAAATGAAGATTGAAGTGTGAACTATACTGATGGCAGTGCACTTTAGTGTTTTTATGAAATTATTCTCTTCTGCTTTTGGGTTAACTAGCACCTACATGTAAAATTTCAGCAAAAACCTCATAAAATGAACGAGTTATGAGGCTCTGAAACGGACGGGTCTTCCTCCTCTGGCACTCTGCGCAAGCCCACTGCGCATAACGTGTTTCTATAAAACCTGCGATAATGGATTAGACATTAAACAGTTCAAAACCTCGTCATATAACAGTTAACAAGACACATAAAAGCCTAATGACCACTAATCCAGGTGGTAAAGGATGTTGCGCAGCCTGGCCGCACACGGGTTATCCGAAGATGGTTGTTGCGCAACGTCGGACGTAAAACGAAACCATTGTACCCATCGCAGTTACACAATGGGTGACAAGATGCTTCTGCGAGGGCGTTGGTGTCTGGTAGAAAGGCGTGATTCCTTTTAGAGCGGTGGTCTCATCAGTGAATGTCTACTAGGTGCTCTCTTGTTGACATTAGCCTACTACTACAACATATTTTATGCAATTGTAAGAAGTTTGGATTTTCCCATCAAAATGCCGTAAGAGGCACATACAAAAAAAAAATAATAACACAAATTACCTTCGTTTGCTTCCATTTTTTGACAAAAAGAGTTTACAAAAGATATAAATCTGTTGTTGTTCTGCCGTTTTGAAATGCTTCGCGAGTTGAACGAATTTCTAAAATGAAGTTTATGGTTTAGGCTTTCAACCAACTATTTGAGAAATTGGTCTACACACGAAAGCGCTGATAGCTAAATGCGTGTACGAAATATATTATAGATTTTTTTGCACCTTAGCGTCCAGCTTCGACTCACGCGCTCCTTCGTTCCATTCACACTTTGCGAGTTTGCACGTTGACCACGCGGCTTCGGATTATGAACTGCGCTTTGCGACTTTGCACCCCGACCTTGCGGATTCGGATTATTGACTGCGCTTTGCGACTTTGCACCT
>JAGFPH010022972.1:0-12239 GCA_018207615.1 Philaenus spumarius
AAATACAAAAATAATTGCTTCAAATTTTGAAATCAGCTGTTAATGGACATATTAAAGCAGCTATGTTATCTGTTATTTTATTCAATTGGTTGCTATGGTAATAAATGTAAATACATGTGTTGGTTTATCATTCCAGGCCTAACCTAAGATTTTGTCCGACTAAATTTATAAATATTAAAATAAAAAAAGGTTTTTACCGAAATGAATTATAGCCTATGTTACTCAGGGATAGTGTAGCTTTTTATTAGTAATACAATTTTTTCAATCGGTTCAGTAGCGCCAGAGATTACCCCCTACATACAAACAAACAAACAAACTTTACCTCTTTATAATATTAGTATAGACAAATATAGCAGACTTGAAATTGCACGCACCCTTTTTAAGGCGCCGATTAAAGATACGTACAAAGTTTTGTTAAATTATTTTCAGCAACAAAAGTAATGAGGTGGACTTTATGAACACCCTGTGTATTATATTTTCCTATTTGTAACATCTTATATTTGTTGTAAATAAACGGTATCAGTTAACTGACACAAACTTTCTCCCAACTTACTGTAGTCAAAATAATATTGTTTTCAATCATTTTATTTATTACTTTTTAGAACAAAACAAAAAATATTATTCTACCTACGTTAATCGTATAAAAAAATTATTGTCCTAGGCGGGATTCGATCGCGCGACCTTTGAATTACTGGCCGTAATCGCTACCATGGTGCTACCCCGTGCGGCCGACGCCGCGATGCTAGATTGACAACATAAACTTGTTTATTTTTAAACATTTCCCCATAGTTATAAAACGCCGAAGTTTTGATAAAAGCGGGTGGTGTCATTTCGTTTGGCATCTTAAGCACTATAAATACTGAAAATTTGATCAAAATCGTTAGAGCCGTCTTTGAGAAATTTGCATTTTTGTCGTTTTTATTGGTTTTTAGGGATAAATTACCCTTAAACATTAAAAATTCCAAAAAATGAAAAAAACGCCTGGAGATATTAGGGTTTAGTACCTACATACCAAATTTCATGAAAATCGGACCAATAGTGTCCTCTCTGGTCGTGTGTACATACTGACAGACAGACACCACTCTAAAAACACTTTTTTGGGTTCAGGGAGCACCAAAACAAAAAATTCCACTAAAAATATTTTTGGGTTCAGGGAGCACCAACACAGATAATTGCACTAAACAATTTTTTGGGGTTCTGGGAGCACCAAAACAGATAATTCAACTGAAAATTCAAATTCGAACATTTTTACGAAAACAATACTTTCTCCATATAGCCTACTACGTATAGGGTGGAGAAAGTAAAAAAGAAAGATTAAAGGAATTGAGAAATCAAATCATGCAAATGCCTTGTCGTAACGCTGTAAGGAACCGACAGTGGGTGTACGTGCTTTTTGCAAAGTCAGTGAGATACGCTTGTCGTTCGTAGGGAGAATGTATATTATTGGGTATCATATTGCCTTGTTTCGGGGAGCAAGTGTGTTTTTTATGTCAATGGCTGATTTCGTACTTACCGCTATCGGTAGACTTCTTTCATATATTATGTACCGGCTCGACGCCGATACCGATGTTTTAAATACAGGGTGACCCATAAGTAAACAACCAAACTTCGGGAAATGACTCTATGGGTCAAAATAAAGAGAAAATCAAAAATAACATTTTTTTCCAAAAAACGCTTTGATTTCCAGATATCCGCCATTTTTGTTTCTTTAAAAATAATTGTTATCTAGAGAACGGTTTAACCATTGTATTTGGATAACCTAATAGAACTCCGATCCAATGCTATATTTCGTTCCACTGGAAATTCGACGAAAGTGGCGCTGTCTATTGGGGAAACGACGGAAGCTGTATGAAACACCAATCCTACCAATGATTTCTCCCTAGCGCTACCGCGCGGCGCGATCATGCACTATTTTCCCGACAACCTAATTTTCGCCACACTGCTGTCGTATGGATGCAAGATCTATTTATTATCCATGATCTGTGGTTTAACCGATTGAGTTCAAACTTGGCACAAAGTTTAACCTAACAATGACCCATCTTAAGAAAAATAAACGATTATAACCAATCGTGCGTTTCAAAATGGCGGCTGTTTGAAAATTTAAACCCTAATCAAAACGTTACATTTTATTTAAAACAAAATACATCTTACGGATAAGAACCTGCTTTTTATTACTATCTTATGTTATTAAACGAGCAATTATTGTATAGTTGTTTATAAATTCATTTCGGGGATCTCGCTGACGGCTCTAACGATTTTGATGAAAATTTGTGTATAGGGGTTTTTTGACGTCAGGAATCGAATGCGCTAGGTCTTAAGTCTGCAAAAATGCGCATAAACTCGAAAAATGCGCATCAAATTTAAACTCTGAACTTCTTTTATATACCACATTTGAAGTCACCAAATATAGGCGAATAGAAAATATACAAGAATTTCTCATTTAATAAGATAAGACTTAACAAACATAAATCATTAACAATGTATCAGGTGGTATAATTTTCTACTTATTTCTTTATTCAAACACCAAACGTAACTAAAACATTATCTTTGTACTGTTATTAACCGTTCTGAAAACCTTTTCACCAGTTTCTGCATTCTGTGCATTTCTATAAAGGTAATATAAATTATCTAATGATTATAATTATTATTTCTAAAATACGTAGGGCCTAAACAATATCAAATATGGCCTATTCGTTGGATAACCTACATGTACCTACAGAGGTTTTGGGACGTCAGGATTCGAATGTGCTAGGTTTTATATCTGCAAAAGAATTCTAATAAAATGTTTAAAAAACATTTAAATAATGCTCATGTTTAAAAAAAAATAAATAAAAAGTTATGTATAGAAGATCGAAAATATTCATATTCATTATTTTCTCACTATACTATAGGCTAGTATAGAGAAAGTATAGTAATCGCAAAAAATAGATGTTGATATTTTTGTGGAAATATCCGTTTTGGGACCCCCTGAGTCCAAAAAAGTGGTTTTTACAAAATGTCTGTATGTATGTCTGTATGTATACAAAGCTAAAGCGAAAACTATTCGATCGATTTCAAACAAATTTGCACCAGACATGTCAAGTAGGTGCAAAATTTTGAAAAACAACCCCCTTTTTTGCAAAAAAATACCCCAAAAAATCAGTTATTATTTTTTTAATAAAAAAACGGCTTTAACGATTTTGACAAAATTTGGCTTATTTGTAGCCTTTAATGTACCCTAACATATGCTAAAAACAGCATCTTTCTAAAAATTCTCGTTTAGCTAATAATAATAACTGATTTTGGGGGTTTTTTGGCCATAAAGGGGGTTGTTTTTCAAAAATTTTCTAAACCTTTTTTCGTTCATATATACAGGCCTAATTGACGTGTTTGGTGCAAATTTGTTCGAAATCGATCGAATAGTTTTCTCTCTAGATAATAATAATAATATTTATTAGTTAATCTGCTACTTTAATAAAAAATCACCTCTCCTACCTCACCCTACGAGTCCCAGTGAATCTGTTTAATAATTTAAATACGTTTGTGAGAAAGTATGTGCCAGTTTCTGGTACCGTTTTTTAGTATGCGATTCGTATTTACATACATTTTCCTAAAAAAAACAATACTGAGCGATGCTCGGTTGTCCAGGTACTTTCATTAATATGTCCACCTTCAGCACCCGAATAGCTCTACATTTGACCACTAAATTTGAGTTTTCCCCGTTATTTATGTGTCAATTATTAAAAACCATATATCGTTGGAGTTGTCTTAAAAAAGTCTACAATTCGGTGTCGTTACATTTTTTTTTTGTAAAATGTATAGGCTAGTTTTCCAGATATTTAACATTGGAAATTTTAAACTGCCGCCATTTTAAATTGGATTGTTGCAAGAAAACAAATTTTTAAAGTAAAACGTACCCTATCAATATTTATGGAGCGAGATAGGACACATGTTATATTGTATTATTTGCTTGTTATTAGCTGTCCAAAGTTTCGGACACCCTGTGTGTTACGATCAAGCTGGACAAAGATAAGCACTGTAAGAGACACAGGAATTGCCGTGCTGTCGGTAGCCGCCAACATCTGCATACTCTCGCCCGGTCTCCAGATGCACCCTGCTGTGCACGGCGTGTAGGTCGGCCCCTCAGTCGTTCCTTGACCCTTAGCCCTACATTCGACACTTTGGCCGCATGCCACCACGTGGGTGACAATTCTACGATTCATTGCCGATTTTCTTTTAACTTAGGCGTAGCCCCGCCCGGATCTTAGCCTTTGTTGTACAAGCGGGCCTGACTTCATTATAGAAGACGGTCGCATGTATCGCTGGCTGTACAGGTTAGGTGTCGTTTGGGTATTTGTCGGATTTACGAATTAAATTATTTATTGCTCATTTTAAAAACTGCTCCTTCATACATTTTTTTTAAATTTCACACACTTTTAAACAAACCAGTGTGTCTGCAGTTCCTTTAACCCCTTCCATTACTTTTGCTACTGCAAGTAAGCTAACAAAACTTTGTAGGCCCACATCTTGTGTTGCATAACGGGAAAAATGTTGCCCATATTTCGACCCTCTGTGATTTTTGGGGCTTGGGGGAGGAAGGGGGTTAACAATTTCACCATTGTAACGCTTTTTAAAGAGAAACAGAATGGCACAAACTAGAGCTTAGTATCTGCTTCTTTAATGGGCAATCAAAGTTTTTTTTTTTAATTAGTACCCTTAACAACCTACTTAAGGGTTGCTCAATATTTTTTTTTTAATTGTTTTTTTTAAGGAAAATGTATGTATATACGAAACACATATTGAATAAATATGAATATTGTTTGATCTTACGTATATGAACTGTTTATTTAAATAAAAAAATTAAAAACATGAGTGTAATTAGTTCTAACATTTTATTAGATTTTTTTGCAAATATAAAACCTAGCGAATTCCAATCCTGACGACCAAAAACCTCTATTAGGTAAGGTTCATGTAGGTTAAGTAACCTATCCAACTAATAGGCCATATTTGATATTGTTAATGTATTTTAGAAATAACAAATGATAATTAATTATACTCATTAGACAATTTATATTACCTTTATAGAAATGCAAAGAATGCGGAAACTGGTGAAAAGGTTTTCATAACGGTTAATAACAGGACAAAAACAATGTTTTAGTTACGTTTGGTGTTTGAATAAAGAAGTTGAAAATTATACCACCTGATACATTGTTAATGATTTATGTTTGTTAAGTCTTATCTTCTTAAACGAGCAATTCTTGTATATTTTCTATTCGCCTATACTTAGTGACTTCAAAGGTGGTATATAAAAGAAGTTCAGAGTTTTAAATGTTACGCTCACTTTTCCGAGTTAATGCGCATTTTTGCAGACATAAGACCTAACGCATTCGATTCCTGATGTCAAAAAACCCCTATATGCAAATTTTCATCAAAATCGTTAGAGCCGTTAGCGAGATCACCGAAATAAATTTATAAACAAATATACAAGAATTGCTCGTTTAATAAGATACTAGGGGCTCTGCCCCTGGACGCTTCGCGTCCCAACCCAGACTCGGCCTTCGGCCTCGGATGGCTGCTTCGCTTCGCTCGCAGTTGGAAAATTCGCTAAAGAATCTCGTTAATCTTTGGCTCGTTTGTACATAGGTTTGTAAAATTATGAAACCAGGCTTAAATATATTAACGGTAATTAAAAGATTAATTATAACCTCAAATACACGCTTTAGAAACGTGAGAGGTTTTCATTACGATTTTAGTCCTACTTCTACTATCTTCTGTCAACTAATGTTTTGAAACCGGGCCTAAATATAGTGAAAATTATTGCAGGATTAACAAAACCTCAATACTATGTTTCAGAAATGAGCCAGGCCTATATCACAAAATTGACTATTAGAATTTATCCATCTTTGCCAAGTTTACCTTTTTTTTAAATAAATTGTTAAATCAGGCCCAATTTATACTAATTCCAACGTGCTAAAACAGTCTAAATTAGCTTGTTTTTTAACAGTAATTAAAAACTACCCAATGAACAGCTGATTTTGGATAATACTCAATCTCAGTTCTATTCCTCTCTATTTCCAACGCGCTAAAACAGTATAAATTGGCTTGTTTATAAACAGCTGTTTTGATCGCTTTATTTACTATTTCGTTGTTATTTTGTAACCAACATGGCAACCCATAAGACCCTATGTTAAAATTTTTCAACTTTTAAATTAGATTTTCTCAAAAAATTGCGTTTTTACACGAAGTACAACTATATGGGTGTACTTAAAAATTAAAACTACACCTAAATACAGAATTTCTTTGAATTCGTTAGAGCCGTTTTCGAGATCCTCGACAGATACAAAGATAGATACAAAAATTGCTCATTTAAAGTAATTTAATAGTAATATGATTTAAAGTAATAGGATTAACCAGCTTTGATGCTATAATAAAAATACCATTTTCCAGAACTTTGATTGTCCATTACTTTAAAACGAAGCAAGACTTACTTTGTTTAAGCTCTAGTTTGCGCCGTTCTGTTTCTCTTTCAAAAAGCTTAACAATGGTGTATTATATGATTTACCTTTACATTTGAAATTGTTAACCCCCTCCACAAACCCCAAAAATCATAGAGGTTCAGATATATCAAAAAGTGTGTCCTGTTATGCAATACAAGATGCACACAGTTTTGTTAAAGGGATTTGCTACTGAAAATGGTCAAAAACCGTCAAATTTTGAAAAAAATTGCATATTTTTGTTCTACAGGTCCTAAAACACATGAAAAATGCAATAAAAGTAATTTTTTTTCTTTTCATATGTACCAGAAAAACAAAATTTAAACAACGCTGTAAAGGACAAAATTAGTCCAATTTGCATCAGACATGGTTGTATAAAAATTTATTCTTTGGCCTACTAGCCCAGTCGGTATAGGTTACAACTACCAGTAATTAGCAATAAGGCTGATTTTTTTTATAAGTACATTAAAGTATGTAGATTAACATAAAAAAAAGTTTACCAGTCTATCGATTTCCCAAAGTCGAAAAAAAAATCGATTATCATTTGTTTTTCTTCGATTATCCTTAATATTTCGAGCTGGGATGAAGATAGAGGAAAATAAAAAATACCACCGTGTAGGGGAGGTATTTTTCAACAAAAAAGGTCATATGTATTTATTGCGTCCGAGCAATGGTTTGTCTGGAAAAAATTCGAAAATGCAGGTATGTATTTTGCAGCAGAGGAAATCACTAAAAGGGGACATCTTATTCATACATGAAGCGTTGGCTCATTCTAAATTAACCGAATTTTAATATATCGAATTGAAACTTGACATAGGAGTTAAAATATATATTTTAAAAATTTATGCTGAGTCTCAGCTTGTTATCTTGAAAATTACCCGATCTAGAGCCACTTGACTTATTAATGGGTTTCTCGATTTTAGGAGTACCGGACCCACCAATTCATTTTAAACATCTCCAGTTTAGAAAATTTTCAAAATATCAACCTGAAAGTTTTTTTACAAGTTAAATATATATATTCAAACAAGTTCAAGGAGTATAAACCTTTTTCATTATTTACTTTTAAAAGCACAAGTAAATTAAAAAAGTATAATTTTAGACCTTTTTAGATTTTTCATCAAAAAGCTTGAGTTGATCAGCTGCAGATTAGTCATTTTTTTAAATATAGTTTTTAAAATAAGTATAGCAAAAAACAATTGTATTTTTAACTTCTGTACCAATTTTTAAATCGATATGTTCAAAAATGTCGAAAATGGAGTCGTTGAATCCAAAAATGTTATAGTTAAAACGAGATAGGTAAAACAGAAGACTATTTTCAAGCGCCTCGTTTTTAAAAATAACAAGAAAAAATTCGTTCATACTTACTAAGAATATTTATACTGGTGTACTCAACTTGTAATACAAATTTGGTGCTGATATTCCAAAAATTGACGAAACTGGAATAGATTGAAATTAGTTCGTGGGTCCGGTACTCCTAAAATCGATAATCGAAATCGACTCCTAGACCGGGTCATTTTCAAGATAACAAGCTGAGACTAAGCATAAATGTTTGAAATATATATTTTAACTCCTATGTCAAGTTTCAATTCGATATATTAAAATTCGGCCTATTTAGAATGAGCCAACGCTTCATATATGAATATGTTGTCCCCTTTTAGTGATTTCCCCTGCTGCAAAATACATACCTGCATTATCGATTTTTTTCCAGACAAACCATTGCTCGGACGAAATAAATACATATGCCCTTTTTTATTGAAAAATACTTCCCCTACACGGTGGTATTTTTTATTTTCCTCTATCTTCATCCCAGCTCGAAATATTAAGGATAAACGAAAAAAAATGATAATTGATTTTTTTTCGACTTTGGGAAATCGATAGACTGGTAAACTTTTTTTTATGTTAATCTACATACTTTAATGTACTTATAAAAAAAGATTCAGCCGTATTGCTAATTACTGGTACTTTTGGTCTAAATTGACCTTTACCGACTGGCCTATACCTACGTTTTTACATTACTATCAATAATCCTCTAACAAATAACCAGGTATAATACAAAGTATAAAAACATAAATAGCATTGTTTACCTAGGCATTTTTCACATTTTTTCACTGCCTTCCACATTGAAGTGCACTTTTTCATTCAATCGCCATTTCCCGAAATGTGAGAATTTCATGTTTTAGAGACTAAATTCGATATTTCTCAAGAACCACTTGGTACATTATTAAATTTTTTAGCACATACTCTAACCATCTTTAGCTAAATAAATAGGTAGATTTATGTTTGTAACGTTGATATTATCATAAATTAAAAAATAATTTGTAAAACGGTAAATAAAAATTTAAAAAATGTAATGTTAAGATAGATAAAAAAAAAGATTTTAGGTGTATCGACATAATTCTACGTAAATTTGTAGTAGACTGTATTACCTTTAAGAAAAATTAAGTACCAGCAAAATCCATTAAGTGCTTTTCGAGTTATATCGTTTCAAAAATACTTCGGCAAAATCATCAAAATCACAGTTTTATTTTTTCCCCCTATGATAAAAGTCAAACATTTTATGTTTTAAATTTTTGTATTTTTTCCAGCATATGCTACACCGGTGAACAAATTTCAAAACGAATTTATCATTAATACAAAATTTCACTCTTTTCAGTAGCAAATCCCCTTAACTTATTTTCAGTGACAAACATAATGAGGGAGTTTGATACCAAATAAGTATTCAAAATTTGCGTTCAACATATTTCAAAGTATTTTAATATTAAGTAAAATAAACGGTATCAGGAAACTGACACATACTTTCTCCCTCATTATAGGGAACATAATTTTTACAGGGATGCGGGTGGTGCCATTTTATTTTTGACGAAAAGTACTATAACATACTCTACCTTTTCATCAGTAGAATCATAATTCAAAATACCATTTTTTTTTATTTTTAAGAGTAATTTTCCCATAAAAATCCATAAAATAACGGAAAAACCAACTTTTCTCAAAAACGGCTCGAATGATTTTGATTAAAATTTTATAGTATTATTATAATACATTAGGTCCCTAATAAACTATAAAATTTTAATCAAAATCGTTATAGCCGTTTTTGAGAAAAGTTGATATTTCCGTTATTTTAAGGGTTTTTATGGGAAAATTACCCTTAAAAATCAAAAACTCACAAAAATGAAAAAAACGCCTGGAGATACCGTGGATTAGTACCTCAATACCAAATTTCATCAAAATCGGACGACTGGTTTAGGCTCTAGGTCTGATAACATCCACACACACACACACACACACACACAGACACACACACACACGCAGACATCACTCCGAAAACCACTTTTTTAGGTTCAGGGGGACCCAAAACGGATATTTTCACCAAAAACTCAAACTTGAAAATTTTGACGAATACAATACTTTCTCCATATACTATGGTATAGGGGGAGAAAGTAAAAAAAAAAGAAACAAAATGCTGAATAATTTTAAAACAAAGCATTTCCGAACCTATGATTATTTGAACTTTTTCCTTTATTTTCACTAGTAGAACACGTCCTGAAAGTTTTGCTCCCCGAACCGCCCTTTATACAGAGATCGCAAATCTTACCTCCTTTAAAGCCTTTTAAAATCCACAAACCTATAAGTGTATCCGCGTTCCGACGATACAATTATCCCCTTCTGGATACAGGGATAAAATCAGGAAGCGTTGAGGGAGTAGAGAAGGGAAGAGGATGTGCTTAACCTTCTCTGACGTCACAGGATACATCGATCCACGCGTCTTGTCTCGAACTTGAGCATGTATAAAGCATTGCGGAAGCGAACGACCTTGCTGCGGTAGCGATACTTCGAGCTAACGTTTTTAATCACCCTGTGATGAGATTAAGCCTTACTCGAGGTTTACGAATGTTAGTTTATCCTCGTTCCTGTATGTTGAAGGCGGGTGGAGTAAACGGATTAGATAATCATAATAACACGGCGGAACTTGGCTGCAATTATCGACAATTTAAAACCAACCTCTAGCTTATAAACCTCTAGGGGAAGGCTCCGCGCGCCAAACCCGTTGAAACTTCCTATAAACATAATCATGTTATGTTTTCTTCATAATAAAGGTGTAGGATTAATAATAACCCCAAAGCTAAGATGGTAAATAATGTTAAACGTTTAAATCAAAATTATTTCGTACATTTTATAACAGCAGTTATAATAAAGGTTAAAAAAACCAGCAAGGCTCAGGTCTACGCTTTATAAAAACAAAACCTAAAAGTTAGAAATACAAATAATTGTTTCAAAGTTTCAAATCAGCTGTTAGTGGGAATATTGGAGCAAACAGCTGTTTTATATTTTACGTTTTGGTCGATTTTGGGGGAACCAAGCGAGCTATAAGGACGCGTAAAAAAACAAAAGTTGCAGAGTAACACCCTGCATTTATATTTGTAGAAAAACCTCTAAAACAAATTCATTTTCGTAGGAAAAATCTCTAAAAATAGTTACTTCCGGTCGAAAAACGTACTTCCGGTTGTTAAATTTTTCTGGCTAACGATCTCGTCCGAGCGACGTAGACAACCAACACGTGTACCAAATTTGGACCAAATCGGACTTAAAATGCGGCCGCTAGAGTGCGCACACATACGTACATGTATATGATTTTTAAAGACAACCCAAAACGTGTTCTGGAGACCATGATCGATGCTCATTTGCTACTTCCGACCTCGAGTCTTACCGTAAGGGCCACTGCAAATAGCTCGATTTTCCTATGGAAATTCGCTAATAAAGGTTAAAAGAACCAGCAAGGCTCGGGTCTACACTTTAATAGAAACAAAACCTAAAAGTTAGAAATACAAATAATTGCTTCAAAGTTTGAAATCAGCTGTTAGTGGGATTATTGGAGCAAACGTTGTTTTATCTGTTACATTCAATTAGTTGCTATGGTAATGAATGCAAATACACGTGTCGGTTCATCAGTCTAGGCCTAACCTAAGATTTTTCCCGACTAAATTTACAAATAATGAATTGAAAAATATTTTTATCGAAATGAATTATAGCCTATGTTACTCAGGGATAGTGTAGCTTTTTACTTTCTCCACCCTATACGTAGTATATGGATAAAGTATTGTTTTCGTCCAAATTTTCGAATTTGAATTTTTAGTTGAATTATCTGTTTTGGTGCTCCCAGAACCCCAAAAAATTGTTTAGTGCAATTATCTGTGTTGGTGCTCCCTGAACCCAAAAATATTTGTAGTAGAATCTTTTGTTTTGGTGCTCCCTGAACCCAAAAAAGTGTTTTATTGGTGATGTCTGTCCGTGTGTCCTTTGTCTGTAAGGATGTGTACAGAGCTGGAGACCATACCAACGGTCCGATTTTGATGAAATTTGGTATGTAGGTGTAGTTCTGGCATATCTCCAGGCGTTTTTTTCATTTTTTCAAATTTTTGATTTTTAAGGGGTTTAACCCCCCAAAAGTTGCCAAAAAACGAGAAAAATCTAAATTTCTCAAAAACGGCTCTAAAGATTTTGATAAAATTTGGCTTATTTGTTGCCCTTATTGTACCCTACCATATGCAAAAAGCCGCATCTTTCTAAAAATTCTCGTTTAGGTAATAATAATAATAGTAACTGCTTTTTTGGTGTTTTTGGTCAAAAAGGAGGTTGTTTTGCAAAATTCTCAAAAACTAGTGAACGGATCGGAATAAAATTTGGTATGTAGCTTCCTCTAGGGTCATAGGGGCTCACCAAGAAAGGTTTTCAAAAAATTCAAAATTTTAGGGGGGTTTGGGGGGGGGG
>JAGFPH010022973.1:1791-12238 GCA_018207615.1 Philaenus spumarius
GGGGGTATTTTCAATACAAAATGCATTGCGTGCTTCGCACGCCAACCTTCGTATTTGAAGAATTTTCAATACACAATGCATTGCGTGCTTCGCACGCCAACCCCCGTGTTGGGAGTATTTTCAATACACAATACATTGCGTGCTTCGCACGCCAATCCCCCTATTGGGAGTATTTTCAATACACAATGCTTGAACTCTTGTAAAAAATAAAATAAGTATATGTAAACTCAAACGGCACATAACATTTAAAACATATTTTAGTGTTAATCTCTTTAAAGAAAAATACCTGGCTATAATTAATAATATACATATTTTCCTTACCCTGCTAGCTAGGGGGAGGGGGGCCATGATCTCTACTAATACCTCGGGCATCACGTTGTATTCAATTCGATTAAATATGTTGCAAATGCAAATTCAGAGAGCAATCTTATAAAAGAAAACTTTATTTTGTTACTTGTTTGTATTTAAAATACATACAGACAAACTATAAACATTTAAAATGTAGTGTATACTTATTTATTCCAATTCTATCAGTAGTTGAAATTTGCAAGGATCTCTGTCTATTGCTTTCTTTGCCGTATTTTCGATTGAAAAGGACGATTTCGTATTTCTACTGATTTGCATATAAATATATGCTAAAGTATGTATTTAAATAGTCTTATTCATTGGAAATGTTAGGATATAAAATATTTGGTCGTGGTTTTTTTCAAGATCAGTTTATTAAATTTGTACTTTGCTACACGCTTTTGACTTAAGGACTTTTCTTGTTATTGTACGACTCTTTTAGAAAAATAACGTGATTACATCAAATAAACCGATACATTGTGTGTAAAGTAGGAAAACATATTCCAAGCAGTGAGTAATTGTGACGTTTCAAGATTATGTTTAATAACTGTTTAAAATGTATTTGTCAGGCTTATTTGTGAACTGATGAAGTGCTAATTGATATAAGTAATTAAAAAGATGTAAACTAAAAAATGATAAAGTTAACTTGTTATTTGATTTCAAAAAATATTTATCGTGATTCCTTCCGATTCGATATATCGAGTGTTTCAGAATGAATATCGGGGTATAAAGGCTCTGTACAGACGTCGTGGCGCCATGGGCCGGGTATGTGGGGAAAGGGCGTAAGTGAACAAAAAAAAAACATTTTCCCACAATGCTTTCTAATGTGATTCATCCTTCAAATGAACTAGTGGATGTTTACCTCACTTTAACACGTTCACTGCTATGCAAATTTCGTATTTCATATGGAAATAGGAGCTGACCTTATTTTTTATATTTATAGCCTAATAGAGTAGAAATTACTTTATTTTATATTTTTGAACATTTCTACGTAATAATCACTAATGTTTTAAAGCGGTCACACATGCACTGTGTAATGAAAATTCTCCCAATACGGGGGTTGGCGTGCGAAGCACGCAAATTACTGTTTATTGAAAACACTGCCAATACGGGAATTGGCGTGTTAAGCACGCAATGCAATGTGTATTGAAAATACTCCCAATACGGGGGTTGACGTGCGAAACACGCAATGCACCGTGTATTGCAAAGACTCCCAATACTGGGGTTGGCGAGCGAAGCACGCAATGCAACGTGTATTGCAAATACCGCCAATACGGGGGTTGGCGTGCGAAACACGCAATGCACCGTGTATTGCAAAGACTCCCAATACTGGGGCTGGCAAGCGAAGCACGCAGTGCATTATGTATTGAAAATATCGCCAATACGGGGGTTGGCGTGCGAAGCACGCATTGCACTGTTTATTGAAAACACTCCCAATACGGGTTTGGCCGCTTCTCATAGGGTTCAGTGTCAAGCTCACATGTGCGTCCTTAGCAGTGAACGTGTTAAAGAGGGATGTACCGGGTACCATTGAAGAAACAACACTATAGTGTTGTTTCTTCAATGCGGGTACTGACGTTTTTAGTCAGGTTAGTAGCAGTTTGCTCAAGTTCCAGCATTCGCACCGAACTTTAACTTACCATTATAAATGGAAAAGTA
This sequence comes from Philaenus spumarius, assembly GCA_018207615.1. NCBI lineage: Eukaryota > Metazoa > Arthropoda > Insecta > Hemiptera > Aphrophoridae > Philaenus > Philaenus spumarius. The sequence continues at coordinate 3,796 of JAGFPH010022973.1, forward strand.
ACTCAAACAGTTTTGTTGGTATTTGCATCCATTGAACATAAAGCAAACATTTCTATTACAAAATCCTATTTCAAAATGGATCTCCAAAAATGATTATCAATAATCTCCAAAAAGTGTCTTTGTAAATATAACCATAAAAAATAAAATTTTTCAATTTTTGAAATTGAAATTACAATAATTTCTTTCATTTTAAAACAACCCGAAATAAAATCGGCAAGGCAGATCATGACAATTAGACTTCAATAGTGTCATAGCCCAAAACCAAAAAGTGACATTGTATATATATAATGATGAAAATAAAACCGCGTTTCGTACTTTTTTTGTATAAAATAAAATATTTATTCGTTAAAAACAAACCCCATGATAATCTTCCTAGACCTCCAGAAATACGGTTGTAACTGAAAACCAAAAATCTCCAAAAAGTTCACTTACAATCAACTCCTATAAAAGCGAGTGTACGTCCGTACTTGAGTAACATTCAACTGATTTCACCCCTCATCTGTAATTCTTAAACAAAACCCAGCGTACATTATTAGTGGTGTGGATGGATTTAATACCAGAACTGTGGTTGCACTAGCCGACTAGCCAATTTCATTGTGGAGCCCTTAGTACATATAATCAATTTAAGTACTGAAAAATCAATATGGCCTGATGCACTTAAAAGAGCGGATATAAAATTTATCTATAAAGATTAAAAAAAGGCATAATACAGACCTATAACAGAGCTATATCATTAATCTCTAATTTAGAAAATATTTTTGAAAAAATTATATACCGCAGACTTTTAGATTTTGTTATGAATAGTAAATTAGTATCAAAAAGACAGTATGGTTTTTTAAGAAAACTGGCCACTAAGGATGCTCTCAGTTTTATAACTAATTTAATTTATGAAAAAGCAGACAACAGTTGTACACCCATCGCTGTGGCATTTCTTGATTTATCGAAAGCATTTGATACTGATAATCACAAAATATTACTTAAAATCTTTACAATTACGGCATAAGAGGTAAGGCACACCAGCTTATTTCCTCTTATGTAGAAAATAGATCTCAATGTGTAAAGGTAAACGACGTCCAAAGTGATTACTGTATTGTGCAAACTGGCATTCCACAAGGTACTGTTTTGGGACCATTATTGTTTATTTTATATGTTAACGACTTATTACTAAGCTTGCAAGGGGATGTAAACGAATCCTTTGCGGATGATACTGCTATAGTATCAACGGGAAAAATTGGAATGAAGTAGAAAGTAATTGGCTGGCTTTAAATAAGTTATCATTAAACATAGATAAAACGGTTTATATAACTTTTGGAAGCTTCTGCTCCAGTGTTCCTCACAGCTTAAACATCAGTGTCAATGCGAAAAATATACTTAGAGTTGAATCATGCAAATATTTAGGTATCATTTTTGATTATATTATGAAGTGGGGATAAACATATTTTTACTTTTTTTCTGTTGAATATTGAAAATGTATAAAATTTTATTAATTATTATATTATTGATGTTATAATTCAAATCTTTCCGAAATGTAAATTTACTAGTTCAAGTTTTAGCTATAATTTGTTTAACCCTATCACTAACAGGTAGTTTGTTTACCTCTGTGGATTTATGTAATATGTCACATATATATTATGTAATTTTTTTGGTAATAAATAAATACATAAATTATACTTTGGGTTATGTTTACAACTTCAATCAATACAATTTTTCATGTGAAGTTGTTTTTTTTTCTTTATAGAACTAATGTATTCTATAATACGTTATAAGATTTTCTTCTTTTTAACTTCCCGCTACCAATAAAGGGAAGTTATTGATTTCGGTCCGATTTTCGAAAGTCGAGTTTTCATTAAATCTCCACGTTTTGAGGTCCCAGGAAGCCATTCTGACTATTCCCGCCGAGGTGTCCGACCGTGTGTGTGTGTGTGTGTGTGTGTGTTTGTAGGACGTATCACACGGGGAGATTTACAAGTACGCACAACACGTAACGGGGAGGCAAAACTAGATGGGGAGATCCCGTTACGTCCAACCAATATTTTCAGCGTATAAACCGGTTTTTCGGTCTTTAGAGCATATTTCACTACTTTTCTCAAATCCTCCTCGTTTGACATGCTGGGATACAAACACACTATACACTCCTACTTACAATTGGTATTTGTAGGCTGCGCTGCGATCGCTCGTATTCGCACGGCATCCACTCTTAGTCGCATATACGGGGAGTTGACTTCTTTTGTTAATATTTAGGCAAAGTCTAGAAGGTTTTTTGCTGTTAGTCGGAAACTCAATATTTGTTTGCTATTGTCTGTAGTTAGAAAGTGATGGTTCAGTCATTTTCCTTCCGTTCAGTAGCTCAGAGCCCTTATTATTAGGAAAGTTTCGTTTTTAACCGTTGTATTCGGTCAATATATTCTTTTTTATATTTTCTTTATATTTGTTTGAATAATTATTATTATATTTCTGTATGATTTTCTTTAATAAATTAATTTTAATTTCATACATATACAGGGGTGCTGAAAAGTCTGGAGACGGTTTAATATTTCGTATTTAAGGAAAATTTGAAGGTAGCTGTGATTGAGGAACCTACTCTATGTAAAAATTCTATTTTATTAAGATTTCAAAATATTTATCCACCATCTTGAATACAACTTTAATTTTTTAAATGGGAAGGTGGTCATGTGATACATTATTTCGGTGTAGAATTTAAAGAGAAAACCAACGGTGAAATTTGTACATCCATATCTTTAACCGACTAAAAATGGCGGCCAAAAACCAACAAAGTCGTGTTTTCCGATGTTGTCCTATTTTGCTGTACTATTTTTGTTAAATATTAATTATTATTCTTTTTTGATTTGTAATTAAATAAGCTTTCAAACGATATGCTACACAATGCTATTTGGGAGTATTTAAATTTTTTGAGTTACAGCCATTTTGATTTTTTCAAAATTGATTTCGAGTGGTTCAACCATATACGTTGTTTTTAAAGCAGCATGACAAAACTATTTTTTGTAGTTCGTGTTGGTCATTGTTTTATATTTTTCTACACACACGATTTTTGTGAACAAAACGAATCAAACAAATAATTTGTTGATCACATTCACGGCAGTATGAGCTCATATCCCTTTGCTTTCCCTGCAAGGGAAAAATTATTTGTTTTTAATTATAAAAAAAATACTTAACGTTGCTTCCATTTCTTTTAAATTGAATTATGACTTATCTCTAGTTATTTGGTAAATTATTCTACCGTTTAATAGTTAAATTGTTTACTTCTAAGGCATTTTACATGTTTACTTATTTATTTATCATTAATTCCACCAAGCTTCCTCTTTGCCCTTTCCCATTCTTTTCCTCTTAGCGTCAAGATACGAATTAAGAATTTGGTAATAATAAATTACAATTAATTGCATGAAAAAAAGTTGAATTTCGTTAATTTACAATCAAAATTCGAATTTCCACCACATGAAATACCAGTACATTTAATTTTTCAAATAGTTTTCTTTTTCCTATAATTTACTAGCTGGCCAGATCCGGCTTTTCACGGATAGACAAATCAAAGTTAAATGTATATTAACCAAAAATATATATCAATAAATATATTATACTATGTATTTCTTATGGGGAATTCTAGTAACTTTGACCTCCCTACCCCCACCCCCGCTAAAAATTCGAATTTTTTAAAAACCTTTCTTAGTGATCACCTACGGCCCTTGAGGAAGCTACATACCAAATTTCATTCCAACCGTTCGGTGGTTTTTGAGATTTCGTGATGAGTGAGACATTGAGTGGTATTTGGATTATATGTATATAGATTGAAGCATATTGCTTAAGAATGGAACATATTTTTAAAACTTACTACACTTAATTAATATCTTTTATGATTAATTTCTGGTTCTTATAATGTTAAGATTAGTTACAACTTGTATTCAAGACTATAGGGCTCAATGCTCGCTTCGTTCACCAACCCAAGCGGCAACTCACAGCAAAGCATATGCAAACAGATTAGTGTTACTTTAATACTTTTACGGGAATGACGATTAAATATTACAGAGATTTTTTTTAAATAGTAGAGGGCAATTTTTAAATTATAAGATATGACCAAAATGGATACGGTATGTAAAAATCGTATGTGTTGAAAAATATAACCCTATGACCAGCATGACCTACAAAAACATATTTTCCTCATACTGCTTCAAAAATCTCAATACATGTATTGAGGTGCTAAAGTAACTCTTTTTGCTCCTAGGACCAAAAAATATCAGCTGGTGTCGAGGACATTGACTATTAATTATACGAAATATTTAACGATATTAAACAATGGATACAAACAACAGAACTGATACATACTTCAACTGCCTCGCGTTTAATAAGTATATGCCAAAAATGGTTTATAGTTACTGAACATATTTATGCTGACGTGTTTAACTAGTAAAAACGTTGCAGGTGATGATATTCTGAAAATTTACATAATAATTGGAACAGATTGAAATGAGTTGGAGCAATCAGTAAACCTAAAATTGAAATGCTCGTTGATAAGTCTCATGGCTCTAACTTGGCTAATTTTTGAGATACCAACTTGATACTCTGTGTTTAAAAAGTTCAAAATACGGTTTTAATTCCATAACATTGAACATTTTACAAAATAAACCAGCTACATGAATGGACGAGATGACCATTTTCTGTAAACGAAACACAAATTCATACTTAAGACAGCCCAGATTTCGTCAATATACAATATTTTGTCTTCATTCAATTCGTTTAGTAAATATAAACATAGGCTTCTTTGTTTAATAGGCTTCTGTTTGAACAAAACCTTGCTAAAAGCTTTAGTTTCATAGTAAACTACAAATAATAATTCACCTCCTATGTTAATGCAGTCTCCTGTGTGTTGTGATGGTATTCTTTCAAAAATATTAAAAACTTCTTTTAACATTAGTTTAAAGTATTAAATATAATAATCTGTAATTTGAACAAAAGAAACTTTAACAGTCCAAATATACTTTTATCAAACTCGGATAAAAGCAACTAACTCATATTGATATAAAAAGCCTTGAAGTTTTTTGAAACAGTTTAAAATTTCTAGTTTACATTATTTTTAGTCGATAAATATCAAACGTAAAGGTGGAAAAACATATTTTTAACAATTTCTTAGTAGCAAAGAAGAGGCAAAAATGTTGTTACTCCGTCGGCTTTTTGATAATGCGATATATTTTTCATGGGTTGACATGTTTATAAAAGAAAAGTGTCTAGTCCAGTAATATTCAAGATATTAACAAATAGACATAGTGCAGGTACTTTGGGAGTGTAATAAATCTATTATGACAGAAACAAATCGGACGGATGAGATACAATGACACCCTTTACCTGCTAAACTTCCCAGAAGTAAACATAAAGGTGACCTGCAGAACAAAAGGAAACAAACAAAGGCAGTTATTTTGAAAAATTTCTAAACCCGTTTTGCAGTGATCTGTTCCGTTGTGTTAAAAATAAGATACCCTCTGTATTCCTTGTTTTATTTTATTTGCTGAACAAATGTTTGAAACATTATTAATTTGGCTCACTAAACAGTTATAATTCAAACTATAATTCAAGAATTTAAATTCAAATTTGTGAAGGTTTTTTATTTATTTTTTAATTTGTATAAGCGAAAACCCTGGGTAGTTATCATCGCCTATTTGTGAAGTTTTTATTTCACCAAAGTAATACAAAATGTTGCTTGAAATAAAATAATTTTAGACGTAAAAGAGGGTTTAAGTTTGTTTAGCCAATAATTATTAAAATAATTCAAGGGCCATTATAAACCTTGATTATGATTTATAATGAAAACTCTTATATTACTTAGAAAAGGTTATTTATTATAAATAATGATTCATAATAATTAATGTAGTGAACTACACAGGTCTTGCACAAAGTAGCCATCTTGATTGTAGTGGATATTCTAAAGATCCATGTATGTTGTCTATGATCAAGTACATACTATTTTCATGAGGTTTTTCTATGTTAATGTAGTTTATAATTTACAACATTACATCAACATCTTTCCTCTCTGATAAAATAAGAGTTCTTAATCTTTACATGATTGACTAATAATGTTAGTTTATGATATGACACTTTTACAAAATAAACTTTACAGTAAGGTAAATAACATTTCTTATAGTCAAGTAAATTATTGTTAAAGAAATTAAAGTGTAAAACAAGCAATAATGTTTACTAAAATACAAATTCAATTAAAATGAAACTATTTGATCTGCATATAGTTTGTTTAGGATTGTTAACTTGTCGTCATTTTTAATAATGTAACCATACATTTGTTTAATTACATTATTTTTTTTAAATCTAGTTTTTCTTCAAAACTTCTGTTACTAAAACTTCTGTTACTAACAGTATTAATTTTCCCATTAGAACAAGTATTTTTATTGAGAATATTTCCAGTTGGAAAATATATAATTATTTTTTTTAAATTGATATTTTTTACCATTTTTATCTTTTATGACATAAATTGTTTCTTTACTTATAAATTTCCCAGGAGTTCAAGAAAGTTCTAAAGGTTTTTTTTAAGTACAGTAACATTATTGTCATTGGCATTTATATTTGGTAAAGGCTTGGCTGGGTTATTATAATACTTTTGTACAGCTTTTTTGCTTCTTTTTCTTAGTGCTAATAATTTTGGTGTGACTAATTTTGACTTAATATAACTACTATTATGTGGTAAAAAGGTATTTAGATTTCGAGAAAACAATAACTTTGCTTATGGTGAAGGCAATTGAAGGTTTTGCAGTATTTCTATAACACAATAAAGATAAATATGGATCTGTCTTATCATAATCACATTTATTTAAGTATCCCTTTAGCTATTTTAACAGCTGCTATTGCTGAGCCATTTGATGTGAATGTTTTGGGCTTATTATTATATGCTTGTATTCATAATCAGTTACATTTTGTTTAAATAAATTAGCAGTAGATTGAGATCCACCATCAGTAACTAATGTTTAAGGAATGCCATGCCTTGCAAAAATTTATTAAAACTTGTTTATTACAGATTACTTGTAATATCAGGTAAAGAGACAAGTTCAATATATTTTGAATAATAGTCCATATGACTAAAATAGTTAATGTTTTTATATTCAAACTAGTGGACCCGACAATAATTCGCTGTAACTTGATTTAATTTTAATTTTAAATTTCATTTCATTACTTTGACTAAAGTAATCGAATTTTAAAACGGTTTTATGCCACTTAAGAATATTACACAAATTTAGATTTTAAGTTTGTAGGAAGTTAGTGCAAATTATTTTTATTGTATAGGGGTAGCTACTCCAATTTAAACTCTTTGGTTGTTCTATAAACAATCATGGTACTAATATGTGTAAAGGGTGAAATTAGTTGAGTAATTTTTGAGAATATAATAATATTGCATAATTTTTGAATTTTTCTTTTAGGATAATAGTTTAATTTATATTTATTTTGTAGGAATAATAACCCCATTTCAACCCGTTAGACTAAGGTACCTGTAATGTCTAAACAATCCTAATAATGATAGATCTATGGTTAAACTGTGAAAGTTTTAGTAACTTGGTCAATTAGTTTTGAGTCTCTAGATAAACCTGGGAAATTAGACCAAAATCATCCAGAGTAACTAAATATTTTTCTACAGCAGCGATCGAGATGCAGTTTCGGCATTGTATTCAGAGTAGTCTCAGGAAAAAAGTCTACATAATACCTTGTTGGCAGACAAAAAGTGCATTTTGGGCATGCATAAAGTGCATCTAAAAGTACATAATTTTCCATAATTTATAAAAATTATTTGAACTCATGAAAACTTATTAAAGTATTTATACAGGGGTTCTGAGGATCGCAGATTCCGAATCTGCCCTTGAAAAGTATGTCCGACCACCCTGGGACCCCCATGGAGGCAGGGGGGCACTTCTAAAGACTCCCTTTTAAAGACTTTTTGTCCCTTTTAAAGACTCTTTAGGCGTATTTTAAAAGAGAGAGCGCTTACACTGCCGAGATCAATTATTACTTAATCTAATGCTTCAGAATCAACAATTTTCAAGATATCAAGATTGTATGAAATACATGTACAAATTTCCAGCTCTCTAGTCTTAATGGATGTATAATAATAAATATTTATTGTTTTAGGGATTGTTTAAACCCTTAAATCAAAATGATTTATAGCCTATGTCTCATTCCAGGTCATGATCTAATGTGCGCCAAATTTCAATCAAATCCATCCAGTACTTTTTGCGTGATTGACAGTCAAACGTCCAAACAGACAAACATGCAAACTTTTGCATTTATAATATTAGTAGGATGAGACATCCTTAACGAAATTCATCTTCCTGGTGTTTTGTATGGTTTTTGTAGTCAGCCAATGTATAGGTGTATTTATGACGATTTTTATATATTTAAGAAATGTGGCCTATCACTGACATTCTTCTGTGATTTGTAT
>JAGFPH010022974.1:0-12238 GCA_018207615.1 Philaenus spumarius
GGGACACCCTTTTTACATGGCAATATTCAATTCAATATTTTATGTTTTCGGAAGATTGGTTTACACCATTCGTAACAATTAAGTTTGAAAATAGCCCTAATAATTTGTTTCTGTGTTCTAAAGACCTGGTTACATAAAAATAACGCCATATGTTAACTGTGAACATATGTAGGCATAGTACATCACCATAGTAGGACTTAAGTCACTCACTCCTCTAGTAGTCAGAATTACATAAAACGATTTATTTCATTTATGAATCAGATCCATAGTATGGTTAGTGTGTCTTTCACTTTATGTAAATTATCTTTGGTTCGACATATGTTATCTAAACTGTACAAATAGGCCTAGCACATAATTAGTGAACTTCTATTAGTTCAAATTATTATACTTTACATTGGTTTTCTTTCTTACAAATCACTCAGTCAGTAAAACCCATTCACACGTTCGAACCGATAGGATAACCTTTCTGGCCTTTAGTCGATTCATTCATCGATTAAACAATAACTACACTGTTTCTTGTATACATTTAACAAAACCGTAATTTATTACTAGGATAAAATCAGTATTTTGTGTGCGATATTTAGGAAACTAATAAACCGCTATTTGTCTGGATTTACCGTCAGGACCGGGTAGGAATAAGGATACGAGGCCGAGAAATAAAATTTATTAGTTAAACCGACAGTTTCAAAATGGCTGCTTAAAAACGTATTTTTCAGCCCTGTTTTTTGTTAGAAAATGGAAGCACATAGTCAAAATAAATAAATTTCCTTTGTGATTACTATAGTCCATCAGGGGGACGTTGCTACAACAAATTATTGGGGGGGGGGGGGGGGGACAAAGCCTAAGATTTTTCATCAATTTTCACAGGATTTCTCAACTTCTAATTTTTTACAAAACTTTTAACATGTTCATCACATTACTGAATTTTATTTATAAAAAAGGAAATAATAAAACACCGTTTTATAATGGAAATAATGAGTAGAGTAGAAATTTTGTCATCGACGGTCAGTGCTGCCACGGCGACAATAGTTGAAACAAAATTTCCCGTAACATTAATTAGAGTTTATTTGGTGCAGAAATATTTTAACTTTCCCAATTCTTTTGGAGTTGAACTTTTCAGTTACCTGTTGCGAATGTTGACACATGACAACAATGATTTGTTCTTCCATTCAAACACAACATTGTGTCGATAAAATCTCAATTTCGTAACTTAAAAGGTATTGGTTTTAAATTTTAATTTTCGGTATTCTTTTGAGTAAAATGTTTTACTACAATATTCACAGTTCGAAGTAGGTTCTAAAATTTTCAAATTAGGAAATAAATAGCAATTGTATGGAGCGAGATCTGAGGTGCAAGGAAACGGACATGTTTTTACCAGAAAACATCATAGTGCAGTAGAATTAGAGAACACTCATATTGTAATTCGTTTCAGGATGCCATGTGGAAAAATGTATGTATTTATACATAAAGTAAATGGCATTTTTCCTGATCCATTTTTTAATATCCAGAACATTGTTTAAATAGTGGTTTAATATGCAAAAATCGGAAAAAAATCAGTTTTGTTTGAATAGTTTTAAGACAATTTCCAATTTGTATTTCAAATTTTGTTTGCTTGTAGGGTGCTAAAAGACAGTTCATTTGAGCCCTCCTAAGCTAAAATCAATTTGCAATTTGTTTAAATAATTGCAAAAAAAAAAAAACAGAAATTGGTTTCCAAATTTTCAAAATTTTTGATTTTTTTTTTAGAAAAGTACCTAGACCCCTGAAACTTTCACAAAATAAGCATTTTATGTCTCTCAAGTTACCATTAAAATTCGTAAAAAAATATTAATTAGTTAACGACATATTTAATTTATTTATTAAAAAAGGGTTAAATGTTTAATACAATTATACCCAGTTGCCGTCCTCGTAGGAGGCACATCCGGAGCTCATTTTTTCGTTGAGACTTATATTTTAAGTAAACTTGACTAAATAAACAATAGTTAGTACGGTGAACATAAACTATAACTAAATAAATTATATTTTAAGTAGGCCTATACGTTTAGGGTAAATACCATTTTCATTATTTTAACCCACAAATTGGCATCGAAAAAAGTATGACTTTTAATTTCGAATTTTTGCAAATAGTCTTTGCAACAAATGGAAATATTACTATGCCCTTTTGATACTCCAATAGCTGGCATTTTTACACGTTTTTTTTAAAAATAGGTTGCTCTAGCTCAACTAGGAGCCGAAATAGTTTTTTTTAATTCATAATTTGTTTATTTAAACACATTAGGCGTTGATATTATCGCCAGTGCTAGTTCAATACTTAAACTTTATATTACCAATGAGTTTGATGGAAAATTTAGTTTCTTTAAGTGCAATAAATGATTTGAAAGAGACTGACAGTTGCTGAGCAGAAGAGAAGGGATATGAGTCATCACTGCTAGTTACTACGCACCTGGACAATTGAATGCCGATGAAAAATTTTTTGTTTCTCCGTTATTTATTTACCTTTTTCGATGGTTTTTATTTAATCTGGGGTAGAAAGATAACTATTAACAACTGTATTATTAGTTTTTTTCCAAATTTGCATCAATTATATATTTTTAGCGTTTGGGATAAAACATCATCCTTTTTTAATAAGGGCAAAGGCAAACTATTTGACCATGAGCAGTTGAAAAATATGTCGGAACCTTTTTATGAGTGTCCACTAAATTTAGAAAAATAGTTTTCCAGTGGTGAACAACTTATAATTAATATGTATTGTAAAAAAAACGATAAAATTAATAATTTGCACAGTTTGCGTTATCACCTGTAGCCTATGAACGATGTACTATAAAAAAAGAGTTCAAACTTGAAAGTTTACCACCATATTTGGTGCAGCGAAAGAACACATTTAAGAGTGTACCTTCAGCTTCAAGTGTGGTTGGGTAACGATTTAAAGCCCAAATTGCCTGTACCTCCTAGCAGGGCGGTCGCGTGGTTTGTAGGCGCCTGGGGTAATATTTTACAAGGCGCTCTCCTAAGAAGCACTCATCGCCCACCCACCACTAATCTCAATATCTGTTAAATAGAGACACCCAATTGGATTACCTTAGTTAATTAATTACAATTATGAACAACACAGACTGGAGTTAAAATAGAACATGTTTTGAAATAAGATTTTATTAAAAATCCAATTATTAGAACTAATGTGAGCAAACTTATTAATTCCACACCAAATAAAATAGTGTGGAAAACCTCAATAACACTTACATACATTCAATAGAAAATAATGAAATATTGATAAGGTTAAGCATAAGCATGTACCAAACAATAAATGGCATTCGCCTGGCCTTTGCACGAGCAAATGTCTGGTCTTTGTGCCTAGTCGTTCTCAATAGCAGGATGCCTAGAGAATTCAGTCACCCCTGTGACACAGTAGAACGTAAATAACTCGTTATCAGTTTTAGTATACAAAACCTACGCTCAGCACTTACCACTGTCACTGGAGTGCAATCCAGAGATTCATAAATAAGACTTTCCTGTCTGTTTTCTTGATTGTCCATAACACATCAATAGTAAAAATAGAACAGGGCAGCGAATAGGGTGTGTGGGGTGTGTGTGGGGGTGTGTGTGTGTGGGGGGGTGTGTGGGGGTGTGTTGGTGTGTGTGTGTATGTAAGTATGTGACCCGCTTATAACTTTTGAACGGCTTAACCGATTGGATCCTACAAAACGGCGTTCTAAAGAGTTCCATCAAACTTAGATTTCCTGAAAATTTCAACTAATTCGGACCGGTAGGTTCTGAGAAATTTCGAAAAAACTAAGAAATAAATTTTTTTCAAATCAGGTTTTTTTTAATTACTTTTAAACGGCTTTACCGATCAATTCCAAAATCTAATCAGCTTTTAACCTTGAAAAGCGACGTCGATCGCTACCAGTTTGGTCAAAATCGGTTAATTCGTTCGTGAGATATCGTGAACGAAAGAAAATAAAAAAAAAGTGTTTTTCCTCAATTTCTGCGAAACTTTTCATCTGAAAAATTTTTGTTGTTGATTCTTTCAATGGACTTAAAAAACTGCATCGATTGCCGCAAATCGCATAAAAATCGGTTGATTCATTCAAAAGTTATGGCAGTTCAAAATTTCCAAAAATAGTGTTTGTTGTAATTAAACTTAGCGGGAAGTTACATGGATGGCCTTTAGGGTCAACCGTTTTCCAATTTTTTTTCTTAAATTGTGTATAACAACTGGAATCCTTAATGTATTTAATATTTAGCTTACGGTAGTAATGGGTGAACTTTGAAATCTACCTGCGCCTAAACAGAAATCATGGATTAAGTGATTTAGTTTAGAAACTAAACGAATCTTGTAGTCAGATTACCGACATGTAGATTAAACGTCTTATTAGAGATGAGCGTTATTTTCTATAACTAGTATGATTTTACCGGTATCAACAAGTAACCGTTGTAACTAGTTATAATTTATTTCCACTGCCAGTTACTGATCTTAGGCGTTACTGTTTACAACTTTGTAAGCAGTAACGAATATTGTTATCATAGGTATTTTTTCTACCGGAAAAGGTAACGGTTTGAGTTATCTCCCGAACGTCCCAACTCTGTCTCTCTTCCACCACCTCCAACCAAGTTATTTTTCGTTATCGGTTCTTTTATAACCGTTTAGGTCTTAAAGGTATTTTTAGTTTCTTATACCAGTTAGATGTGTCTGGTATTTCGGTATTATTTCGTCAGTGATAGTTCTTAAATTCTTTATACAGTAACTTGATTCGAGTTGTATATCTCAGTTTTTTGTTTTATATTATGAAGGACCAAGAACAATAACAAAATAGCGATGGGTGAAATTTTTCACGATATTTAATTCTGAATTCAGATTAATAAGTCAGTTTAATATAGGCTATTTTATATAAGAAAAAATACATTTTTCAAATTTTGTTTTAACTTTAAATATAAAGTAATAAGCTTAATTAAATAATAATTTTGATTAATAATTTCATTTTAAAATATTGTATAATTCATTATTTGCTAAAGTATAATTTAAATTAGAAATATTTTATAAGATTGAATAAAATGTAATAATTTAATGTAGTTCGCCAGTAAAACGTTGCTAATGTTGCCTAAAAATCAGTATTTATATAGTTAGCTAAAAACGTGTAAAATATTCCAACAATCTCAATACCTATACAAATTATTAATTGTGTCATTAAAACGTTCCTTATAAAACGCGTATAACTGTTTCGTTACAAAAGTAAATAAAAATTTAAAGGTATGAAACCGGTTAAAAACGTAGAGAGTCCGCTGTCCGAAATATCAGTTACAAATACCTTCTCTATCCCTTAAGGGTCTGCTGTAGTGGCGGCCATCTTGGATTTGTCTCCCATAAGAGCAATGTTAAATTGCAAACCATTTATTTCGTTTACTTTTTATCATAAAATTGTTTGCAAGGTCTCATTTTAAGCACAGTCACAATACGCATCCGTCTTGCAATTTAAATTTTTTTAAAATTTGTTATGTAATTGACATTTTGTGAGTACAAAGTTTGAATTTTTTTCCTAACACAATAAAAAAATTATAATGAAAAATAATTTGCAAGCCGGATCCGAAATTTTATAAAGAATATTCAGTTTTATTTTCAACACTCAATTACAACAGATAGACATATAAAATGGTTTGAAATGAGGCAATGTCAGCGCAAGAAATTGCACTGTTTAGATAGGGATATAAGTGAGAGGCGCTAGCGTTAGCTGTTGATTTCTCGTTTACTGGAGCAGACCCTTAACCCATATAGCGGAAAGTAACTGTTTCATCTCTAGAATGGACATCTAAAAACAAGGACAGATAAATATTCAAATTAACCTGATTAATATTGCTTATGAGGCAGATCGCTTCACTCAAGCGGTCCGTAAAAGTAGACAGACCACTTTAAGGACGACCTATACCTCGTCAAAAATTAAAGTGCTAAGTTAGCTAGCTGAGCCAAGCGTCACCAAAGCTCCATATTTTCCTTACTCATTAGTTTAAGGCACGAATGTAAATTGTACGACATTTGGTAGTCTGTACAAAACGCATACGTCTATTCTGTGAGAAGTTGTAATAAATCATGGTTTTGAACTCTACGGAATACAGATAATGCCAATAAATGTACTATTATAAAAAATAAAATTAATTATACATTTATAAAAGTATATTATATTTGAAAAAAAGTTCATAAAATACGTTTTCGTAAAAGAAAACGTATTATTTTTCATAAAATTGATGTTAGCGCTACCTAGCGGATTTAAGTGGAACTGCTTGTAGGTTGTAAGTTTATAATATGTTGAATTTGAACTTATTTTAAAATCGTAGTTTTTGTTACTTCATGAAGATGTTCATACAATTTTGTGCCTACTAAAAATTAAGGCTCTGCTGCATTAGAGTAAATGTTTTGACAAATTGCGTGCTTACATTTTGATTTTACACTTGATTGTATTGTATGGGTCGTTTCTTTTATTTAAAAAAAAACCAAGATAATATTTTTAACTTATTTTCAATCATTTTTTGTTACGAAAAAAAATTAATAAGGAAGATATTCATAAAATTGTATACATAACAAAAATGAAGGTTCTGTTACACTAGTGTAAATGTTTTGGCAATTCCGTAATCATATTTTGATTTCACAATTAATTGTCTATTGTAGTCGTTTCTTTTACTTTAAAAAAATTTAGATCATAAAACTTTAAAAAATTTGTAAGTTTATGAGAAAATTTGGCATACTTAGCCCACTTGTACACACACACCAATTTGAGAATGCATTTTTTACAACATACTGGTAGTGGCAACAAACTTTTTTTAAGAGGAAAACTTTTTTGTTTTGATAAACAAACAGAAAATGTATTCAGCTTTAACTTATTAATAATTTATTCAACTCAACGGTGCAGCAAAGCCTTAACCATAAATAATAATTACGTTGTTTTAAAGTTTTATATTTAAGGAAGTTCAATTTTATATCTTTACCACAGTTTTCAACTTTGAAGAAAACTGTGCAACAAATTTATTTTAAATGTCAGTAAAAACTTGTCTGATAGCCAATTGCCAAGTCCAGACGACTAACCAATTGCTTGTCACGTAGTATAGTATCATTGATGCTACTCAGGAAGACGAGTTTTGGACGGGTTCATCCAAGGCCGACTCTAGTAGAGTCGGCCTTGGTTCATCGCATTTCATCAGATGACGTCACGGCTCGAATTAAAAATGCAGCCTTTCGTTCAAACTGCGTTTGCGCATAAATCATCAACAAATGTCTTACAAAGTGTATATTTTTGGTTTCTGTATGAAACGTGCTTTCCAACAAGTATGAGTTTAACGATACAAATATGAAATTTACTATACCGAATTACCTTCATTTTATGCTCTTTAGATTGGTGATTTCGAAAATGACGTGAAATAAATAGTAAAAAAAATTTCCCACTACACATAAATATAGTGTAGAAAAAGTTATTATTAGAAATAATTTGCATATTATTAGAAATATTCGTCTAAATTCAAATAGGGTTAAAGGTTGACTATTTTCTCTTCAATATCAAATTTACATCGTTATGAACTACGTTTAGTTAGCTTTAAAACGATAACAAATTCATAATTTTTAAATGAGCGGAAGTGAGTGAATGATTTTTTGTAGCCACGATGGCCGTGGTTGTTAAGGCGTCAAAGCTTTATCAATCGTCATGGCAACCATCAATGGAAAAGTTCCGGGTTCAATTCCCATTGACCCCGAATAATTTTCTAAATGGTTTCTTAACAGACATAGTTCGCTGTGGTTCGGATTCCACGTAAAACTGTAGGTCCCGTCTTCATTAGCCTTAAGTGCAAAACAGCAGGACGTTAAACCAAAAAAAAAAAAAAAAAAAGGAAGTGAGTGAACAAGTTTGTCTTGTCGTCTAATCAAAGAAAAAAACTTCTCTTCAAATCATAAAAATCCATTGAAAGTAGTATTACTATTAACTTTTTTTAAACAAATTTTTAATAAAAAACAGTTTTATTGACTTATGTATTGCTTATTTCTTTTTGGATGGAAATCACTTTCTTCATTTGTATGGTTGTCCATTTTACATATATTGCAGTTGTATTTTCGGAAGAAAAATCTGTTCGGTGTATTATTATTTATTTATTTTACATATTGTGTAGTTTTGTCCTACATTGTTTTGAACATTGTTGGTCTTATATTCATTTTTTGACCCTTGAATCCAAACAAGTGTTTTTTACAAAATGTCTGTCTGTATGTATACAGAGCTAGAGCGAAAACTATTAGATCGATTTCAAACAAATTTGCACCAGACATGTCAAGTAGGAGATGCACGAAAAATGGGTTTGAACCATTTTGAAAAACAACCCCCTTTTTGGCCAAAAAATCCCCAAAAAATCAGTTATTATTTTTGATAAGAAAAACGGTTCTAACGATTTTGTTAAAATTTGGATTATTTGTAGCTCTTAATGCACCCTACCATATGCAAAAAACCGCATCTTTTTAAAAATTCTCGTTTAGATAATAATAACGGATTTTTTGGGGTTTTTGGCCGAAAAGGGAGTTGTTTCTCAAAATTTTTCAAAACATTTTTCGTGCATCTATACAGGCCTAATTGACGTGTTTGGTGCAAATTTGATCGAAATCGATCGAATAGTTTTAGCTCTAGCTAATAATAATAATATTTATTAGTTAATCTCCTAGTTTAAAATCACCTCTCCTAAAAAAATGAAGTCACTGTGAATCTGTTTAATAATTGAAATACGTTTGTGAGAAAGTATGTGCCAGTTTCTGGTACCGTTTATTTGAAATGTGTTTGTTTTATAACCTTCCTGTTGTATATTTAACCCTAATGTGTGTACAATTTCTGTAAGTTGCTCTGTCATGGTTTTAATGGTTTCAAATTGTCTAGTTCCCGTGCTATTGTGGTTTTCCGTGATTCTTAAGTATTTTTTGGTGATTTAGGTTTTTTTTTTTTGAAAAAGTTGTTAAATTTTCCTTAGATTCTTTGGTCTAGTGTTCTATTCTCCATTGTTATTATATGTTCGCAAATTTCAGGTCTTAAACCCCGTATTACATGTGCTATTATTTGGTTGTCTTCGACGTTACGGTATGTAATTAATAGATTGATTTGTGATTTGGCTGTCCATCCGTAAGCTCTTAAAGCCACTTCTTATCTGGACATAAAAGTATGTGTATAAAATGACATAAAATGTCTACTTTATTTGGGAGAGGGAACCCACAGGCAGGTTTTGGGGGGGGGATTTGCGCCATAGGCTTTGGGGGGGATGGGCACTCCTGGCTATCACAATAACAAAATTGTATCATAAGCCTTCTGTTATGATTATTTATAAAGTAGAATAACATATTACTATTACTGGGTGTTGATTAACCCTAGAACCGACAGACAGCACGTTAAGTGCTGTCACTCCAACACATTTGTAACGCGTGATTTTATCGAATATTTCACCCACTAAAAATCATCTAATCACAAAGGGAAGGAAATGATTTAAACTTTAATTTTTGTATTTACAAGTTTCTTCTAAAACATATATTTACACACGTAATCATCCGTTTCAGTTTTTGAGTTTTCTAAAAGCCAATGTCACGCGAATGAAATACGCCGAAATTACCTTTAATAGTAGGTTTTCTTAGTTAAACCTATATACCGTTGGATTCATCACAATTTTTACTATCTAAAACTGCCATCCAATCAAAAATCGGACAAATAGTTCTAAAATTGTGGGGCGTTTTGTAGACCCTTGCAATAGGTCAGTTTTCAAACCAGTAAACAGCCTTACTTATTACTCGTGATATCTGTGTGATCGAAGTCTATTTTTAGACATATTTTGACATGTCTGTATAGAGAATGCTTCAAGCTAACATTTCGTGTGAACCAAATATGTTTTTCTCGAAAGGCTTGTTGTCTAAGAGCGTGGGAAAGACAGCGTTTTAACGTTCTCAAACCAAGGATCAATTTCAAATTAACGGGTTTAACGTCATAGCCGACCCTTCGTACCAAGAATGGATGAGACGTTTCTATACTTGTCCTCACTTTTGTTATTCAAATAATTCTAAGTCAAACACTTTTATGAAAAGATAATTTACAAGTGTACAGTTCAATTCTTTTTTATTTATTCTCTACACTTTGTTATAATAATATTTCATTTTTGGGCAAAGCATATATTCCTAAATTACGTTTCAAACTTGGCATAGTTTTGAAAGCAGTCTTGTAGTAGGAATATAAAAACTGGTGTTTTCAAAATAAGAAATTTGAAATTGATAAATATTTTTATACAGTTCTATTTAGAACTAAATTACGAAACTTTTTTACATTTATGAAAAAAATTACAAAAGATGTTTACTACTTTTTATGTAGACCTTTTTATTTTGAACTTTTATTTTTCGTAACTGAACATATTTTGTTTCTTGAGCTAATAACTTTGTAAAGTTTACATCTATAATTTTTTTCACTGGCATAAATAAATTCTTTGAACCTTTCTGTACAAAAAAGCTACGTAACACTTTAGGATTGGGGTTCATTTACTATTTTTGGCGAATTTTTGAAAAAATGCTTGCACTTGCCAAAAAATCCATTTTCGTTAAAGCCGCCGGTTCTAGGGTTAAGTAAGAACCACCTTGGTATATTATTATATACTAAAAGTGAAAAAAAGAGAAAAAAATAAACTCTGTTAAAGTTTATTTTTTATATTGAACAGCAACAAATTATAAGAAGTTTTTTTTTTTAATGGACCAAACTCAATTTTTTTTGCAATATTGTAATATTTGGTAATTATTACAAGTGTTAGAATACTTTAAACAATATGCACTTATTATTCTAAAAAATTTGTATGGTTATTAAGAAAAATCTTATTCAGTGTTGCTGCAACCATGTTTCAAAGTAAAGCAAAACACATTTAGAGCACATGTTGAAATATTTTCATTGGAATATTCAATGGCGGATTTACCGTATCGCACATGTCGCAGGTGCGAGGGGCCCAGCGATCCTGGGGGCCCCAAATTTGAATATTAAAATTTCAAAAAGTTTTAGGTTTTTCCTTAATTGTTGTTTTTCCAATAACTGTTTTCTTTATAAAACTAATGTTTTGGATGTACGTGAAGATTTCTCAGCAATAGATAGTGCAGCCCAAAATTCATTGACATTAGTATAAAAACTATGCAGTGAAGATGAAATCAAACGGATGAAAAAAAGAATGTAATTTGTAAACTCCATCCTTAACAGATAACGAAGTAATTTTACAAGGAAGGGATAGAAAGTGAGAGTGGAAATGTTATTCTAATGACGTCGACAGGTCACTTTTGTTGAGTTCAAACACTTTAATGAGTTCCTGAATATCTTTGAAGAAACCAAGACTACAAATACTTTAGATGAAGGAACGAACGTGAGTAAGAATTGTCCAGGAAAATGGTATAAGCTTATAGTGACAAACGACGGGCTCAAAGAAACCTTTCACAATCTAGAAACGATCATGAAAATCTTTCTTACAATTTTAATATCCAATGCTTCGGGTGGAAGATCCTTTAGTGTTTTAAAGAGGATAAAAACTTGGCAATACTGTATATAGAAAGTGAAACTTTGAAAAATATCAGTTATGACAAACTGATAGGCACATTTGCTGCTCAGAAAGCCAGAAAAAAAATTATAAAAAATGTTGATATTAAGAACAGTTTTTTCTTCTTAAATTTTATTAATATCAAAATTATTATTACTATTGTTCCCAGTGGATCCTTGAAAACATTTTATAAAATTACTTTCTCTATACATTCATAAAGGCCTAATTGAAAAAAATATTTCCCAATGTAAATTTAAAGCCTGTAGTTATAGTTAATAAACTTATTTACAACATACAAGCGTTAATTATCGAAATTCATTCCTATGGGTAAATGTAAAAGGTTAACTTTTAACAGCAGACAAGAGGCCCCTAAAAGTCAAGGTGTGACGGGCCCCCAAGTAAGTAAATCCGCCACTGGGAATATTCAGGTGCTAGTAATAACTCTAGACACCCAACCTATTTATATGCTCGATTTTATTTTGTTAAATCTGAAACCGCTATAGAACCCTGATGTATTACCCATTGCATCTACCAATGCAGATATTAATTCCATCATAGCTTGTCCAACAGAAATGAGCCTCCGTTAAATTAAAGCCAATCCATATTAATCAAATTTATTATTCCAAACTTATTTAAAAAAAATAAATTTTTATATGAACTAGGCCTAAGCTTATTCTGAACA
>JAGFPH010022975.1:1615-12238 GCA_018207615.1 Philaenus spumarius
AATTACAATGTATATACCGTAATGAAGCTTACATTAAATCTATCTGACTGTAGTGGAGTTATCAATATGAAATATGGAGTTGTTATGAAACCACGTAGCCTTAATTTGTGTAATAAGTTTATAAGTAACATAACGAGTGATTCCTTAGCCAGATGTACTGTGTTCACCATCAAAAGATGTTAAACTTATAATTTAAATTCTATAGGCCTGCTCTGATTATTTCATTTGAAGTATATTATGAGTTTTATAAATGATTTTAAGAGAAGTCACCAACAAAGTACGGATTTTGCGGAGGAGTATTTAAGATATCTATAGAGAGCGTCTAATTAAGCTAAAGATATAATTGTATTGACATTTATTACCTGGCTATATTAACTGTGTAAATTCAAATATTAGGGGTTTAAGAAAACAAATGGATATAATATGTTGATATTATTATATTTTAAATGGTTTATTCTTTGCAACATATGGAAAATAGGAGTTCTAATTATGGCTAGACTACTTGATTATTTTAAAATGACTATTTTAGATATATAATAATTTTTCTGTTATAAAATAGATATGCAAGTGTACTATTATATTATTTTAATTTTTAATATGGTTTATACCATACCCATTTAAATAATGAATTAAAAGTTTTCAGCTTTTATATAGTCCATGAGTACCAAACACTTAAATGAAAATAGTATAATTGGGAACTTTACGTATAGGCAGTAAACTAATCGGTTTATTATTACATTTTGTTGTTGGTTGTTGTTACATCATTTGCAATAATTTTTGTATAGGAAGTAATACGTGACATTTTGAGAGTATAAATAAACTCTCGTTGTCTAGTGAAGAACTAACACATGTATAAACTAAATAGAAAAAATAAAACTAGACCTATGTTGACTTACCTAATTAAAATAAGATTCATTCTTTGTACGCCGGTGCCTTGTGACAATGGTTTCTCTCATTCTTTTATACTTAGGTTTTTGTTTTCCAGACGTCTCAGTTCTAGTATTCTAGTTTTGGGTTCCTCTTTATTATTTTTTTTTTACCAAAACTAACATGGCAAATATCTCAACAAAAATGTTTTAAAGTATGGCCAATCCATCGTTATAGAAACGAATTTTAATACCAGAATCGGTTTAACTTGGTCTGCTAAAACTTCAAAATTTTGTATTTAAAATTAATCTAGGAGAAATATTTGTTTTCAAATTCCAATGGCCCAAAAAGTATACTATGGACGTGGCTGTGATTTTTAAATAAATATTTACTGTAGTTGAGAGTTACCCAATTATTATAAATATCTTTTAAAAGAACATTTTAAAGTTTTGATTTTAAGGTTTTGTTTTAAGTTGGTGGCCTTAATCGGTTTTCATAATTGATTTTTGTATTTTTATGTTTTGCTCAGAATTAACAATTTTACCAAACTTTGCTTATGATATATGGAGTTCTATCAAAATTTAATTCGAGTACTTATCTTCAAGTTTCCAACAGTAATAATATAGAATTTTTGATAAATATAAATGACAATATGTAAAATTATTACCCAACAATCAGATCTAGTGTAAATACTACTTATTTCTACTTAAACACCAAATAATGCTGTTTAAACATATACATACTTTGTCTTTAAAGTTTGGTTATATCCCCAAATATTTAAAATGTATGGTCAAAAATCTTAAATAGTTTTAAAAAAACTATTTGACTATATAAAAGACGTACAAGAGCACAATGACGATGTTAAGTGTTGGTACAATAATCACCTGTTACTTAAATTGTTTCAATTAACAGCTGATTTCATGATTTAAATCAATTAATAATTTATTGAGTAGTCTGTAGGTTAGATTTATATTGAAGAGAACCTAAATTATGCTGGTTATTTTTAACAGTTCTTATAATTCTTGTTATATATCATTTACTTAATAATTTGATTTAAACAATTAATCCCATTTATTATCATTAGTTAGAGTACTTACAAGTTTAATGCAAAAGTGTATAAAATACGTGTGCAGAGGTTATAAAGGGTATATATGCATGCGAAGCTCACTGATGTTTCTCCTTGTTTATTGTAATGACTGCCAAAAGCTTCCTGACCAGAATTAAAGTATGTTTACTCTGTAGTAAAATGCAAGTTTTTAATGTCACATAGCTTGATATATAAATTTAATACATTCCTTGTAAAAACTACCTGAATATTACTAATTTTATTATGTAATACTGTATGCTCAAAAATTAAACATACTATGTCACTACATTAAAAGAGGACTGAACCTATTTAATAACAAACCGTATAGACTAGCGCTACACAAAATACAATAATAATGATTCAAACCCTTTTACTTTCTCACTATACTATAGCACAGAGAAAGTATAGTGATCGCAAAAAAAATCGATGTTGAGATTTTTGTGGAAATGTCCGTTTTGGGACCCACTGAGTCCAACAAATGTTTTTTACAAAATGCCTGTCTGTATGTATTCATGTAGGTATGTCTGTATGTATGTATATGCCTGTATGTACACAAAGCTAGAGCGAAAAGTATTCAATCGATTTCAAACAAATTTGCACCAGACATGTCAAGTAGGCCTGTATGGATGCACGAAAAACGGGTTTGAATTTTTTTTAAAACAACCCTCTTTTGGGCAAAAAACCCCCAAAAAATCAGTTATTATTTTTTTTATAAAAAAACGGCTTAACGATTTTGATAAAATTTTGCTTATTTGTAGCCTTTAATGTACCCTACCATATGCAAAAAACAGCATTTTTCTAAGAATTCTCGTTTAGCTAATAATAATAATAACTGATTTTTGGGGGTTTTTTGGCCATAAAGGGGGTTGTTTTTCAAAATTTTTAGTGCATCTATATAGGCCTAATTGACGTGTTTGTTTCAAACTTGTTCGAAATTGATGGAATAGTTATCTCTCTAGATAATAATAATATTTATTAGTTCATCTCCTACTTTAATAAATCACCTCTCCTACCCCACATACAGTTATGAAGTCACAGTGAATCTGTTTAATAATTTAAATATGTTTGTAAGAAAGTATGTGCCAGTTCCTGGTACCGTTTATTGATTTTAAATGTGTTCATAAGAAAACAGTTAAATACTTTTCACCAACACTACATGTTTGAAAGCTAGTGAAGTTTCGACGCTAATCTATATGTTGAGACGAGAATGATAGTATCAATGCTTTAAGTGCAGTATACTCTTATAATCACAGGGTGTTCGAAAAGTCTGATAATGGCTTAATATTTGGTATGTAAGGAAAATTGGAAGGTAGGTATGATTAAGGAACCTACTCTATGTAAAAATACTATTTTATTAATATGTAAAAACAATGTTCTCCCATCTTGGATCTGGCTTTTTGAATGTAACTTTTTTATAAATAATAAAGTGGTCATCTTATACATAATTTCAATGTAAAAATTTAAGAGTATATCAATGTTGAAAACCGCACCTCCATATCTTAAACCGTTGTGAATATAATTGCAATTTACATAGAGCAGTTCCTCAATCACACCTACTTTAAAATTTTCCTTATATACCAAATATGAAGCCGTTCTCAGACTTTTCCCCCTCCGTGTATTTTCGTATTTAACATAAAAATGTAATTGTATATTTCTAAATTTAGTGATCACTTTTAAATGATTTGTACGAACTTTTATCTATTGATCAATCCACACCTAAATGAAACAATCAAACGAAATCTCGCACCATCAGCGAGAACATATAGGCCTACATTTGAAAATTTTAAACAATTTGAATTAAATTCCTTATCCTAAAATAAATAATTTTGTCAGTAATGTTAATCTACAAAATAGTTATAATTGAATACTTGTAGGCCACAGTGCAAGCCTAAGTGTTTACGACCCTTACCACCCTTCGGATGTTTACCAAGATACCTCACCAGTACCTGACCTAACATCCCCCCTTTGAGCCGACATTTCCTTGTTTTATTAGGGCTAATAAATATGACTACCCATTGTGCGGTAAAAGTAACAATAGGTAGTTGGACTATGCTATAAATTAATATTTGATAGTTTTAATACAATCTACTTTAGTTTTTAAGAATTTAATACTATAGCATTCAGAAAGAGGTGGTTGTTTTTCCGCGAATAAAATCTTTAATATTGTTATGGAGTCAACTCTACTATCCTTGAGACTCAACTAGTTTTAATTTGCAATGTTTCGAAATAGGATAATATAAAACCATTGTAAAAGTGAATAATAAGTCTGACACAAATATTTTAACTGTTCTGTTTTCTATAGTACTGAAATTACATCTTCACAAAAAGGATTTTCTCTTAAATTGATAAATATAAAATTAATTATCTTTAAAAAAATAATTGTGCTTACAGGATTAGAAATATTCATGTAGAAATAATGAATAAAAATCCGGTCATGGCTATCACATATAGTATAAAGGAGACAATACTAAAACAAATACTTTTCTGTGTTAAGTAGATTAGTTATTCTGATAGCACTCCCATAAGACTTTTGTGTATCATTCTTGCAAAAAAGTTATTTTTTTAGAATGTGTGTTTTAAAAAATATATATTTCTTGTTGGTAAAGAACAAAAGGTCTTTACTTTGTGTTAGAATAATACAAATTGAGTAGCAGCATAATGCATAAGTAAATCTAGTGACAGTAATCAGTACACAACTACACATAGGTTAAAACATAATTAACTCTGATGTTGGTTTTAACTGTAGAAGACTGGACGAGAGAGTTAAAACTCACATTCAAGCATTCTGTACCCCATTCTATAGGAAGTAATTCTTGCGATAAAGTAACCGTTTTTACCCCAAGATATTTAATATTTTCTTCCGTTTTAAATAAATTGTAAAATAGCTAATCATTAATCCTGCGGCATTAAAAAGAACCCACAAAAATTAAAATTTATTGTTTCAACAGTTGCTGAAATGTAGTACCTAACAAGTTTTCTTATTTTCTGCGATTTAAAATAAATAACCAAAACATTTATTCCAGTTATTTCGAACGACACAAAATAAAAACATTCCTATCAAATTTTCCGTTTCTAGTTTTTGACGAGTTTTTCAGAAGAGTTTTCATATGTTCTGCAGTTTAAGAATAATTATCAAAATGTGTAATTAGTGTAATGTGTTACGGCATAAAAAGAAACATTTTTAGCAAATTGTAAGTTTTCAACTTCAGCCATCAATGAAATATAGTCAAAAATTTTCCGAAAGGATTTAAATATTTTCTTCCGTTTTAAAAATTATTAATTAAAAATAGGTGTTCTTCGTTATCTCCAAAGGCGCAGAAAAAACATTTCTACAAATATTTTGCATCCTTAGTTTTAGCCACTATGCAGATATCGTAACGAGTTCTCCAAAACTGTTTTTTATTTTCTTCTGTTTTTAAATAAAAACTAAACTATGTTTTCCTGGTTTATGGCAAAGACAAAACACTCCGACTATAATTTACAGCTTCTATTTTCTATCAAGCTTTAGTAAAGAGTTTTATAAAAGAGTTAAGAGACGTTATTGAATGATAACTTGGAATTTAATTCTGCGATACCTTCAACATTACAAAATACAAAATAACATAAATTAAATTTTTCTTTTATTGTTTTAGTTTTAGTAATAGCCGGATAGGGTTTCCGGAAAATAATGCTGTTTTAAATTAATTAAATAAAACTTCAATTCTCCACCATCTCATATGAAACAAAGAACATTCTTAACAAACTTCCCGTTTCTAGTTTCAGCCATTATTAAGATAACACGTTTTCCGGAAGAGTTTTATTTACTCTGTGTTATATTTACTAGTAGTAACTGTAGAAAATTGCAACATAAAGTGCTAAAAAGTTATTATTAATATATTATTTCACACAACAATTTATGATATCATGCACAATGCATAAAAAAACAACAAAGGAAAACTATTATCCAGGTGTCCCATAAGTAAAGTGTCAAACTTCGAGTAATGGTTCTATGGGTCAAAATAAGGAAAAAAGTTCATATAAACACAAGCTCGAAAAAGCTTCGTTTTCTAGATATTTGAAATTTCGTTTTTTATACAAAATAATTCTTATCTAGAGAACGGACGGTTTGACTGATTGATTTCAAACTTAGCATAAAGTTTAACCTAACAATTATGTATCTCAAGAAAAATAAACGATTAAATCCAATAATGAGTTTCAAAATATCACCTGTTTGGAAATTTCAAACCTAAATTACTAAGAAACCGCACATTTTAAACAACAAAATTTCAAGACACCTTTTTATAGCCCTAAATTATTTTCACATAACTGAACTATTATCCTTCATCCGATTGTTTTGACAGTTACACCATCAGATAGAAAATCAAAAGGGCTACAAAAAAGTTTCTTTGAAATTTTTTGTTAAAATATACTGTTTTTGAGTAATTTAGGTTTAAAATTTGCAAACAGCCACCATTTTGAAAATAATGATTGGATTTAATCGCTTATATTTCTTGAGCTACATAATTGTTTGGTTAAACTGCATGCGAAATTTGAACTCAATCAGTCAAACCGTTCTCTAGATAATAATTATTTTGTACAAAAAACAAAATGGCGGATATCTAGAAAACAAAGCGTTTTCGGGTTTGTGTTTATATAAACCTTTTCCTTATTTTGACCTACAGAACCATTTCCCGAAGTTTGTTACTTTACTTATGGCACACGCTGTATACAAACACAAACATATTTTTAACAGTTTTTTGTTGATCAATAAGCTAGATCAACAAAAACGAACTTCGATCAACAAAGAAGGTAATTTTGGGATCAACAATGTGTTGTTAAAATTAAGTAAATTTTTTTGTATATATAACTATACATGATACTTTTTATATGCGGTTTTTCATTCTGAATTGAATGGTGTCAAAATTAGCTTTCTACTATAATTAGAACTTAATTTATAAGCGTTTCAAAATGATCAACAATTAATGTTAACTGACACAAGATCAACAAATAGTGCTATGAGACAAATATATATATATATATATATATATATATAAGCCAAATACCACTCACTGACTGAACACTTAAAAAGAATACAATTACGTTGAAAAGACTGAAAATACCAACCACCACGGGCAACGCCGTACGGGTCAGCTAGTATTATAATATTAGTAATATAATTAATTGTTTTCGTCGTCTAGACGAGGCAAAGTACTGAAAAATAATTGAATGTTTGCCTACAGCTCCGATTTGGATGCAGTTTTCTGCATCGTGTTCAGAAAAATACCAGGAAAAAAGTCTATGTATGACCAGTTTCGGGAGAAAGCGGAAATGCATTGCGGGTGCATAAAGTATATCTAAAAGTGCATAATTTTATTGAAACTTCTAAAAATGGACGAAAAGCATCGAAAATCGGTACTCAGGGGCGATGATTTCATTTCTGACAGTGGGAAATGCCTTCGATGCCCCGGGGGGGGGGGAATATGTATAATCATTTATGAAAAGGAGAAGACATTATATACTTTTTTTATAAAAAGGAAAGAGAAAGACTAATTCATAATTTTCAAAAATTCTGATTATTCCGTACTAGTAACAAAATCTGGAATAGTAAATAGAAATATACGATAAAGTGCAGGCGCAGGAAATCATTTTCATGATTGGTAGTGGGCCTGCATCTTGCGTCTTGGTGATTGGATGAAGCTCCCGGCCTGATCCTCACTGTAAGCCTTTAAGTCATCGTCGCACAATATTTCAAAACCTTACGTTTTCCACCCATCGGCCCCGACTCTTCGGAGCCCCCAGAATCGGGGGTGTTTCTCATAGTCAGAGTTGAAATCAGCGCCCCCAAAAGCCCCCGAGAGGAAATTTGCAAGTCTCTGTCGCGACTTCACAAATTGCCCCTCATCGCCCCTCTAGAGCCCCCTCAGTGCATGAGGAGCATTTCGCATGGTCAAAAATGAAGTCTGCTCCTCCTAAAATCCTCGAGGTTAAATTTTCAAGTCTTTATCGCAACTTCACAAATTTCCCACATCTCCCCCCAGAGTCCCCCGGTGCACCGGGATAATTTCGCAGGATCAGAAATGATATCAGCGCCCCCAAAAATCCCCGAGTACCGATTTTCGCTGCTTTTCATCCATTTTTAAAGGTTTCAAAAAATTATGCACTTTTAAAAGCACTTTATGCTCTTTCTCCCAAAACTGGTCATATGTAGACTTTTCCCTGGTATTTTTCTGAACACGATGCAGAAAACTGCATCCACATCGGAGCTGTAGGCAAAAATTTATTATTTCGGGTCGAAATCGTACTAGTTTGCCCGGTCTATACTTTGTAATTGTATCTTTTATTGAATTAAATTTACACAGTTTTCAAGTTTTTGTTTAAATTTATATAATACTTAAGACGGGAACCTATGTACATAATAACATCATTTTAAGCGTTAGGCATTGAAAGCCAAAGCACCCTAAGTGTATTGAAAGGCAGTTAGCTTGGTTTAATTTTAATGTTGAGTATTCCAATCTAAAATATAGTTAATATCAGTTCAAAATAAATACAAAATGTACACACTATAGTGAGAGGGAGTAATACAAAAACAGCTGTTTAGTAGTTAGGTCACTATGGTTATCAGGTACAGAAATGCATTCATAAAAAATATTCGAATCAGCTGCTGTAATAAGCCTGGGTAAAACCCAGTATTTTGACCATTTTCAACTCTTTAAAACCAATATTTAGCAAAATCCTGTGATACAAATGTGCTCTAAAAATTTTAAGGGTCTAGCTAGCATAGTTTTGGCCGAACGTTGATTATGAATCAGTAAGTTAGTAAGGACTTCTTATATTACACTAACTGACCCGTAACGCGTTGCCCGTTGTGGTTGGTATTTTCATTCTTTTTAACGTAATTGTATTCTTTTTAAGTGTTCAGTCAGTGAGTGGTATTTGGCTTATATATATATATAGATCTTAAATGATAAAATCACTATTGTCATAGTAATAAAAGATCTGAAATTATGATTTTAGTAACTTTGATCCCCCCCCAAACCTCTACTAAAATTTTGAAATTGTTCATACCCTTTCTTAGTGAGCACCTATGGCCCTAGAGGAAGCTATATACCAAATTTCATTCCAATCCGTTCAGTAGTTTTGAAGAAATCGCGATTTAATAACTTTGATCCCCCAAACCCCCCCTAAAATTTCGAAGAGGGTGGGTGTTGCGCTTGATTTTCCGGTGGAAGACTGCATGATAGATGCATGCCATCGATTGGGTTATAAAGCTGTTAATGGAAGGGAGCCCGGAATCATTGTGAAGTTTGTTAGAAACATTGATAAGGAGGAGTTTCTACGGAAGAGGAAAGTGAAGAGAAGTCTATCAACTCGCCATATCCAAATGCCATCTGATATGCCTATTTATGTGAACGAGAGTTTGTGTCCGTCCAGAAGAAGACTTTTTGCACTTGCAAAAAATTGATTTAGGATATAAATATGTCTGGCTTAAGCAAGGGAAAATACTAATGAGGTTTTTAGTACAGATTCTGAGACGGCATCCATTTTTGTTACTCCTGTTTTATCAGATGAGGTTGTAAGGATAATAAAGTCTCTTAAAGTGAAAAAGGCACCTGGTTACGATGGTATAAGTACTAACCTTGTTAAGTTTGTAGCTGAGGAAATTGCTCCAATACTTACTTACATTTTACAACATTAACTTTGAGACTGGTGTTTTCCCTTCTAAATTGAAATATGCTGTTGTTGTTCCAATTTTTAAGAATGGCGATAGAGAGGACCCAAACAACTATAGAGCTATCTCGCTACTATCATAGATCATGAATAGTTATCCAAATACAATGCTACTATCCATATTCGCAAAAATATTGGAAAAACAAATGTATTCTCGATTGCTTAACTTTTTGGACTTCTCAAAGAGTCTGAGTGAGAATCAATTTGGCTTCAGGGTGGGTAGGAGCACTGGTGGTGGGTTATTGAATTTTCTTTCTGACATTTATGAAAATAATAATAGGGAAGGTGTGTTGGAGGTATGTTTTTGGATCTCAGGAAGGCGTTTGACACTGTAGACCACTCTGTTCTTCTCGCCAAATTACAAAGATATGGAATAAGAGGAGTGGTGTACGAGTGGTTCAGGAGTTATTTGCTTGGTCGAATGCAATGCGTTAAAATTGATAGCAGCTTTAGTACCAGTAATGTGGTTAATATCGGGGTTCCGCAGGGTTCTGTTTTAGGTGCTTTGCTTTTTATAATATATGTTAATGACTTATGCAATGCTCGCTTTAAGGGTAAAGTTACCACATATGCAGACGACACAGCTTTGATTGTGGTGAGTCTTATGAAGAAATTAGAATTTCAATGGAACACGATTTAAAATCTTTGCAACTCTGGTTTAAAAAAAAACAACATTCTTAAATGTATCCAAGAGCAGTTATATACTTTTAAATCTATTGGGGAGAGGATCGTTTGATAAATCTGTGAAATATCGTAACACGGGATGTGGTTCAATAAATGCATGTGTGAATGATTGTGATTGTGATATTATCAAGAATGTTGAATCCATAAAGTACTTAGGTTTGTTTATAGATCAGAGGTTAAAGTGGAAAATGCATGTTGATAAATTGAAACAAGAGTTATTTGTCAGTCTTCGTAGTTTCTATCTTTTGAGAAATGTGTGTGGATGACTAAAAAAATGT
>JAGFPH010022977.1:0-12236 GCA_018207615.1 Philaenus spumarius
ATAAAATGATGTAATATTTGTTCAGTTAAAAGTATTCATTCACTTAAGGGTCTGCTCCAGTAAACGAGAAAGCAACAGGAAACTCACTTCCGGTATCGCTATATCCCTATCTAACCAGTGCAATTTCTTGCATCTGAACGCTTTGACATTGCCTCATTTCATACCATTTTATAAGTATATCTTTTGTAATTGAGTGTTGAAAAAAAAACTGAATATTCTTTATAAAATTTCGGATCCTACTTGCAAATTATTTTTCATTATTAATTTTTTATTGTGTTAGGAAAAAATTCCAAGTTTGTACTTACAAAATGTCAGTTACTTGACAAATGAAAGAAATTTTTAAAAATGTAAATTGCAAGAAGGATGCGTATTGTGACTGTGCTTAAAATGAGACCTTGCAAACAATTTTATGATAAAAAGTAAACGAAATAAATGGTATGAAATTTAACATTGCTCTTATGGGATAAAAATCCATTTTATTTTTACTGGAGCAGACCCTTAATAATTATATATATAAATTATTTGAAATTTTCTCTAACAAAATTATTTACTGAATTCTACAATTACATTTTTGTTTACTTATAATAGATTAGGTCTTTCTTAAGGTAGGTTATTTCGACATAAAGAACGTTTTTAAATAAAATAATCTTTATATAGCAGCAAAATTTATTGATACATTATTACACATTAGTAATAATGTTAGCACTATTATTCCAACTTATCTTAGTTCGAAAATAACAATAATTGCTTCAGCATCTAAATCTACTTTAAACTTCAAGTTGATTTTACAGCTTTGAACAATCACGAACGATTTGAAAACTTTTAAAGTCTTAACGACCTCCTATTTAGTTTAACAAAAGTAATTCTTTCATTCAGTTATGTAAGGTGCTAGAAATGCTTTTAACTTCAAACAAGCAAAGCACTCACAGGCACTGATTGTGTAAAGTTATTTAATTCATACTTGTATAAATGATTTACGTTTAATATTAACAATGGACTGAATTGGAAAACGTAAAATTAAAATACTATTATGAAGTATGTATACTCCTAACTAAATTGTATTGCCATAAACTAAATTTTAACTGAGTTATTACAGTATTATCTTATTCCTTTTTATTTTGCCTTGTTTATGTTTAAATACGTAATTTTCCACTTCAAATGTTTACAGCTTGATTATTTCCATGTGTTTTAACTTCCAAATATTGCTAATTTTTGATAAACATGTGTTTCCCATTACCTTAGTTGACTTTATTTACTTCTGCTAATAGAAATATGAAATCTAACGAAGAATGTATTAATATACTCTATCTCGATTTATTTTCTTACATATTGGACATTTTTGACAATAAAAAATGTAAAACGAATCGTTCTGTTCTTTGTTAAATATTACTCAATGTACATAAATATATTCTATAATATTAACAAAACATTATTATTTGTAATACGATAATATAAATACAGGAGTTTCTACTTGACTTACTTCAAACAACTACAACATTATTATAAATACACGCAAACAAACCCAAGTAATACATTTTTTTTAAAGAATTTCAAATGAAATGTTTTATACCTTCCAGTGTTTTGGTAGTCAAAATGAATATGTCTTTAAAATTTCCAAAAAGGTAATAACTTCAAAGTCTTTTCGCCCCAGAAATACTGACACTTCACATATTAATCTATGTTTATAGAATACTGTCAGAGTATAGAGCAATGACAGGAGCACTATAATCTTATTCGACTCTAACCTGGCCTAACTGGTAGTCATGGAGAGGTAGGCCTACGTGATAAGATAACGGCCTCCAGTGAATGCAACTAGATAAGATAATCGGAAAGTCTGAAATGTATTTCTCAGAGTCACTACTACTGCTATAATGTACTTTGTATACGTAAACCTTATAGTAAAAAAGTTAGTTGTTTTACCAAATATATCACAGAAAAGGTGATTTTGTATTCTGTACGTATAGTCTTCATCTAAAACGTATATTGGAACATATCAATATCCGTAACAAATCTGACTTTATAATTAGAAGTGCTGTGTATGCAATGAGACTTTGCTACAAACTTAGAAGAAACAAATCTTAATTAAGATGTTTTACATTTTATGTATTTGTTTTATTCAGATATCATTTTAGTAATCTGAAATTGAGTTTAACCAATGATAAAATGGATTATGAATTTCCAAAGAAGAGGATTTTATCTGAACGAATTGCATACAAATTTAAATGTTAAAATAATGACTTTATATAGGATACAATAATTGAACAAACAATAAAAGAAGACCGCAACTATCAAAGTCTGGAACTATCAAAGGAACATATAAAATATAAAACCATACATTTGTATAAGGCAAACTAATATAATAAAAACACAATTTACATACTATTGGCCTAAAAGACCCGAACATTTAAATTTGAACAATACATATTTAGAATAAGAAGCTAAGAAAGGGGAAAATAATATAGATTTAAAAACTCAGAAAGTAAGCAATATTTATCCTATTGATTTTAGCACCAAATCAAAAATTAGTCCAGATCTAAAAAGTTTATTTTTAAATGTTATAATTGTAGTAGGAAGGCTATAAGAAACAAGATTGCTATTTAACCCTAAAAATCTAAAATTAAATTCGAAAACATCTTAAGAAAAGCAATTAAGTATTAAAAAACTAATAATGTTGCCAATTAATTATGATTGTTTGCAACTTGTTATATACATGATTGAGAATTGTGGCGTTTTTAGAGAATTCTCCTAAAGCAGAAACTAAACTTACACCCGAGCATAGCCGATGGTATTACGCCCCTTCCTACACTCGATTCCACGTTCACCATGCACTACAGGTCTTACGGGAGAATAGACATGCTACTACCATTCCACCGAACATCACATTTATTGTCATGCGGGATGCGTCAACTGACCGAGCGTAGCATGGGAGTTGATGTTGTTTAGTTGGCTACTATGGCCAACTGTCGTAAGGGCGCTCTTTACTGCACAGTGGACGTGGAATCGGGTGTAGCTTCCTTCCTTTCTACTAGTGAAAGCTTGGCGTGGGCCAAACATGTTCCGCAGTCAATTTTTAAATTCTAGTGAAATGTGATTGTAATGCATTAGTAAATGTGTTCGTTGTTAAATTCTATTGCAAAATATGTACAAGCGTAATTCGCTAGTTTATTTTAGCTTCATTTAAACATATATAGACCTTCGTTTTTGATCCAGGTAAGACGTGTAATGTTGTTATATAACTAGACTTAAAATGCCTTTATTTTATTATAAATGTACAAATAATAATGATGTTATTGTAAATTTTATTCAATTTAAAAGAAATAGTATTTTTTTCAAAGGTTATTAATGAATAAACATTGTTTTTTTTTTGTTTGTTTTTTTTTGCCAAGCAGATTTTAAAAGTATCCTAAACTTCAATAACCCATATCATATCTAAGTTGTAAAAAGGTATTCAAATACAATAGACAATTTCCAATAAGTGTTGAACTGTTTTAATAAAAAAGAATCAAGCATAATTTATCCAAATCAAAGCCTGTGTAAAGGTATAAACTTTCATGCTCTAAACATGACTTTAAACTAGTTTTGACCCTCTGTAACTTGTCATGTCAGACTTTAATGTTTCACAACCAATCTGAAATTTGAAAATAGTTTGGAGATACTTATAGTATTAAATTTTAATGCTGTTTTTCCTTTTTTCAAAACAGTTAATGAAGTAACTGGTTGCAGTAACCTATTTCAACTTTAACTAAGGAAATTATGTAAATTTCTCCCAACTTTCAACATCAGGCTCTACTGCACCTTATTTCAAAAACACACAAAATGATATCAACATGTTGAAAAAAAAGGTACTAAGAAATTGCATGTAAACCTCTGTATTTGTAATATTTACTGTCTTTAAATAAATACAAGTATATTTCAAAATAAATTAAGTTGAAATACAAATTTGTTTAA
This sequence comes from Philaenus spumarius, assembly GCA_018207615.1. Taxonomy (NCBI): domain Eukaryota; kingdom Metazoa; phylum Arthropoda; class Insecta; order Hemiptera; family Aphrophoridae; genus Philaenus; species Philaenus spumarius. Next base: position 3,949 of record JAGFPH010022977.1, read on the forward strand.
AATAACATATAGCAGTATTAAAATATTGGAAGAAGTAGTAGGTTATTTAAAAATAATCTTTATGAATTAATATACATTTTGTAAAATGTTTAAGGTTTTACAGCACATTTAATGACTTACAAAATATTATGACTCATTAGTGATACTAATTTGAATAATATAAAAGGCCTAGTCATAAAAACTTTTAGAAGTCCAGATAGACTTTATGTTAGCAGTGTTAAAAAACAAACAATGTTGCAGTTTCAAGTTTTAGAACAAAAATAAGAAAATCTTTATAATTAATACATTATGATATTTGAAAAGCAATTACACCAGATTCTATGTAATTTTTAATGAGAATGCAGTGTTTAACTCTAACAATTATGAAGGAACTGTTCCAACCTTGAATAACTTGATTGCGATTTACTAGTAACTAGCCTATAAATTACGTCAACGATACAGAACTAGAATTAAAAGAAACATTTGTACAGAAACTGAAACAAATAATAAACTAAAAGAATAAGAATTAAAGATAAATAATGCCTTATTATCATACAGAATATGTGATACAAGCTCTTACCTTATAAATTACTTCGTGAATTTGGTCGTGTTCAAAATCATATAAATGTAATCAAAAATTTTACTGATTTGACAAAATTGTGGAAAATTACTACAAGAACAATTAAATTTATTGTAGACGAATAATTCATAGAAATTGATCAATTTACCACGTAAAAAAATGTATTAATTAACAGTAAATTTGATGGACACTGAAATTGTAAAATTGTTACACTGAAAAACATTGGACTTTCGATAAACACATTTTTAAATATTTGAAACGTGAATTAATTGCACTAATAATAATTGTGAAGAGCCATAAGTTGCTTATGCTCACGCTGATTGGGCAAATGATACATGTGGCCAAAGACTACATTATCCTAATACTGTATCCTGCTATTTATTTGAAGTATTTTGCTAAAAAAATAACAGTTTGTCTCTTTCTCATCGATAGAAGCTAAATGTATTGCACTATGTGAGGCTCAACTCAAAAAACCCTATTTTTAAGATATGTTTAAAATTTAAGAATTTGCATTAGACCTACAACCGTTATTGAAGACAAAGACATGCATTCAAATGACCAAGAATAAAGTTGGTCACAAGAAATGAGTTATAATTTCTATAGAGACCAGATAAAAGAAAGTAAGAATCATTCCAAAATACTTAATTAAGTACAAAGGCAAATTAAAGATAACAATCACACCGAATAAGTACTAGAAGAGATTTCAGAGATGTTATCCTACAATGTTTGCGCAAACACTACCATACACTTCAAACTTTGTTGTAAAGCATAAAGTTTTGCACAGACTTTTTCGGTATCTTTCCGTTTCGCTTCAAACATTTGCGCAAACAAAACTATCGTCATATATATCGCAAATATAAAATGTTTGAATTGTATGGGGGCCTTTAGACTAAGAACATCAACATCTAAAATTTAATAAAATTATAGATAAATCTGGCAAATGGTTTAAATCGTTAACACATTATTCTTGATAATAAAAGCACTCATTTATTCATACCATAACATAAAAGCACTAATTTATTTATACCATAACATATAGAGAGACAAATAATAACATCTAAACATCACTCCAAGTTTATTATTGTACAAAACATACATTATTTGTAGGATTTAAAAATATAAAGATATATTTATCGCAAATCGAGTTATACATGGTAAATCCTGACAGCTCAGTACAAAGCAACAACGGTTCTGTAAAAAGTATTATTGTAGCGTTTCTAAAGTTATCACTCATTGTTTATAAACAGCCCAACTAACATCATCACTTAGTCAATTTTACCTGTAAATGAATAATTTGGTATAATTATAGTGTAGTAAATGAAAATGTTACTAATTTACTGACCAGATACTACTAAAGTGTTACATAAATACCTTTAATTCCTTGTACTCGCAGTCCTATCGTGATCACTCTTTATTCTGTGACGTACGTTGCGCCTATTTTTTCAGGCATTTTCAAAAAAGTTTATAAAAAATTTAAAATTATTTGCATTTGTTTAATGCGCGTCACAAAAAAAACTACAAATTGCACAAAAACACTCCACGAACGTTAACACACAAACACACGTAATGGGGCATTCATGTACCGATGTAGTTTCTTTTAAATGAGCAAATCGCACAAGTGCACACCAACCCGCCCTTGTCTCAGTACTCAAATATATATAATATATCCAGTCACTTAAGGCGAAAAACAAAATAAATCATAAATGGTTACATCATATATTTCATGTTCACTATTGTTTGTTTATACAGCTGTTGCTGGAGATAATCGCAGTACAATATGAACTATTATTACGGAACTAAGATCAAGTTGAAGTAATTTCTTTTGTTTGTCTATTGGCAATGCATCTGGTAAAAAGAAGCAGATTAAATTAATAAAACAATTTCTAAGATCAATACACGGCAGCATGAGAAACTGATTATTTATAAATATCTGTTTGCATTAAGAGTTTTAATGTTTACCTTTTTGAGGGCAAATCAATTTCAGACTTAGTGGCTTGTGGGCCCACATACTTTTATTTCTTTTTAATATTGTATACTAGAGTTTTCTATTTTCAAATATAATGAGAGTATATATCTTTAATTGAACTTTTCTATCTGTTTTCTTTAAAATATTTTGTTTCAAAACATTTTTTCTTTTTAAATGTTATTCAATGCACTTAAATTAAATACTTTAACTATTTTGTTCAATTAGTTGTATATTTTTTTAAATTTAGTTTAGTGTAACATATTTATTGTATTATTGTCATATTTTTGATTTGCTTAAGTGTATAGCGACATACAATTACCTTTTATCTTTAACACTATCCTTGTTTCAGCACTCAAGAGATAAATCTATTAGACTGAGACAGACGTCGATTCAAATAGTAGTAAGGCCCCAGGGACTTGACTTGTAGTTTAGTGTTTCTGTGTCAAACACTGATTAACCACTACGATGGATAATAATAGAGCAACTTAAACACAGTGGAATTAAGGAATTGGATTTGATTGTTCATTCAACTAAGTATGATGAAACTACGTAAAGTATTATTTTAGTAATAAATTATATCTTAACCTTTCAATTTAATACAAGTGTATTTTCAAAATGTATGCAAAACAGCCTCGGTTGTATAAAATTAATCGATAAATTAGTAACATACAAGTAAAAACATGAAATACATATGTTTTGATTTATTATTGAAGAAACAATAAGCTCTTGATAAGAAAATGATTTTTATTTCTATGATTTATAAAATATGAATCTTAGCGAGAATCCCAAATGTAATAACTAATTGGTTTGGTTCAGCGTGGTTGTGCATAGTTAAAGATTAATTATACAACTATATTAGAAATTTTATTTTTTGCCAAGATTTCTATAGCCTTGCTGTATTAGGTGTATGTTTTAGTAGTGTAGAAACAAGAGTTCTGGTACAACCTTGACTTTTTGACCCCAGGTCACCTGACCTTTGCCCCCCAAGGTCAAGATAACAAATTGACCGTGAAATTGACCTTGACGCGATAACAAATTGAGCGTGACTAATTGTTTTAGGTCACGTGACCCTTGACCAAAGGTCACCAGATAACAAATTGACCGTGACGCGATAACAAATTGAGCGTGACAAATTGTTTTACGCTCGATCGAGCGTGTAATCGTAATATATACGGGTCGTTGATAAAAAGTTATGGTTCGTTCGATTGACGTCAGTATCGAATAGATTCTTAGAATTTATCGATTTCTAAGAATCGTATATGTGTTGACGCCAATAGTTCTGGTTCGTTAAGAAAATGTTACGGGTGGCTGGTAAAAATATACGGGTCGTTAATAAAAAGTTATGGTTCGTTCGATTGACGTTAGTATCGAACAGATTCTTGGAATTTATGTTGACGCAAATAGTTCTGGTTCGTTAAGAAAATGTTACGGGCGATTGATAAAAATATACGGGTCGTTAATAAAAAGTTATGGTTCGCTCGATTGACGTTAGTATCGAACAGGTTCTTGTAATTTATTGATTTCTAAGAATCGTATATAAAACGAGCGCATCGCAATCAAGTATTTTTAAAACGTATCTTAAAATGATGGTGACTAATGAGATCAATGCAATCTAGTATTTTTTTATTGTAATATGCTTTAAATACTGGTAACTTTTGAAGACGAACATCATTCTGTATTGTTACGCTTTTATTCAACTATTAAATTAGTTTCTAGTATATTACTAATTACTATACTGTGCAAAGTGGAAATAGAGCAATCCGTAAAAAGAAACCAGGAGAGCGCTGCGGCTGAACGTATTAAAAAATGTCCACCTGAAGGACAGCCTTACAAGGAATGGTGGGAAAAAAATAAGGATTATTTGGAGGAATGCAGCACCATCTCAAGAACGTCTCAGTCTCATGAAACGCTGGCTGAAAGGTTAAAGGAGATCGACGAAGACTTGACGGACAACCAGTATTCTATTGAAGAAACAGATGAAACTTTGGAATCCATTCAGGATTATTTAAATAAATTGGCGGCTGAGTTTCACGTAACTACGGAAGGCAGCATGAATGTAGAACCGGCTCCTCCTGAAGAAACTTTTGAATCCATTCAGGACTATTTAAATAAATTTGCGGAAGAAGTTGCTGCAGAGTCTCCTTTAACTACGGAGAACATGAATGAAGATGAATTCGACAAGTATGTTGAGGAATTGCTGGACGATATTGAAGACGAATTTTTATTGCAGTGAAAAGGTAGCAATTATGTATGAAAATGGTTAGTAGTTAAGTGTATGTGATAGAGTTAAGACGTTAAATTAATGATGAAAATCCTTGTTTGTGTTTTATTAATATTAGTTTTAACAGAAAGTAAAATTTATACAAGTAATAATACATTAGATGCATTGCAATATCTTCAGATTTTTGGATTTTTGGAAAATAGTAATGAAACATTGACTGCAGTGAATAATACAGTACTTTCCAGCGCTTTGTTTATTTTTCAAGAGTACTATAATTTATCCTTAGATGGTCAATTAAATAACGAAACGTTAAATTTAATGAACTTTAAACGGTGTGGTGTACGAGATGATGTATCTGGGTTTTCTGCTTCTACAGTTAAATGGAAAAATTACATATTAAATGGCATTATTCTTACGCTAATTCTAATGTATTAAAAATTACTGAACAACCGTTTAAAATATGGGAAAGTAATTCTGATCTTTCATTTTCACATAGTATACATAGTCCAGATATATTAATATCAAACAAATATCTTAGTCATAAATATCAAAAACTAAACCAATACTATTGTCCATATGCATTTGATGGTAGAGTTAGTGTATTAGCGCATTCGTTTTTCCCAATTGCAGATGGATCGACTGTAGAAATACATATAGACAACGAAGAAAATTGGTGTTCAGCACAACATTGTTTATCTGATCAATCAAATTTACTACATGTTTTAGTGCATGAAATCGGACATGCATTAGGCTTAAGACATTCAAATGACCGTAAAGCGATTATGTTTCCTTATTATAATGACAAAATAATTAAACTAGGATATGATGACATTTTAGGTATACAAAGTTTATATGGCCCTCCTCGTTTACCAGTTTCAACAACGTCTACGACATTACGTCCCACAGTGACTACAGTTTCAACACCTACAATTACACCTGTGGAACCAAATCTATGTAATTTGAAAAATATTAACACTTTTCTAATAGTACATAATCATTTATATATTTTTCATGAGAAATGGGTTTGGCTTGTTAAGTTAGGGGAAGCCTCATATCACAGTGTTTTGTATTTACCTGATTGGTTGCCTTTTCTTCCACAAAACTTTACAAAAATATCTCATGTTTATCAAAGACCATCAGGCGAAGTAGTTATTTTTATTGATTGTCTAATATATATGATTGATTTTCCTTCTTTAAATCTTGTAAGTAATTATCCAAAATATTGTATAGATTTAAATTTACCAAAAGCATCTGTTATTGATGGAGTGGTTAATACGTACAATGGACATACTCTTATTTTCTATAACAAAATATATTTCGCTGAAATTAATGAATGCTCATTCAAAGTTAAATATTATGGGTTAATATATGAAAGATTACCAGGTATACCACCGTGTATTGACTCATGTTTTAGGTATAAAAATGGATTATTATATTTCTTTCAAAATGAAACGTATTTTGAATTTGATGAATTTTCTAATCAGTTAATTAGTGCAAAAACCTTTGATCTTTCCATTTTTGGAATAAAATGTTCAAAAACGTCATTTACAGAGATTTTAGATCGTTTTAAAAAACTTGTAACTAAATTAGACGCCATGTCTATATCATTAGAAAACGTTTAGTAGAAGTGATAAGGTGTATTTTGGATTAGACGATGATGTTAAATGTATTGATTGTGAAGTTGCCGTAGGAGAACCAGATTGTAAGTTAGCAAATTTGTAATAAATAATGTATTTATATTATAATGTGGACTGCTTTCTTATTTCATTTCCTCGTCAGTTACTAAACTATGAACATCAATGTGAGAAGAGAAATTGCTAAAGAATTGCATAAGCAAGTTCGAAAAAATTTTCCTAGTCGTTATGTAGAAGTAAAGGGATTAAATGATTTATACCAGGCTGACCTTGTAGAAATGATACAATTCTCTAAAGTAAATAAAGGTTATAAATATATTCTAGTGATAATAGATTGTTTTAGTAAATATGCAATAGCAGTTCCAATAAAGTCTAAAAGTGCTTATGAAATAGAAAAAGCATTGAAACCTATTTTAGATAAACACCCAATGCGTCATTTTCAAACAGATAAAGGTACAGAATTTTACAATTCTAGAGTAAAATTATTACTAGATAAATATAATATAAATCATTATTCAACTTTTTCTGATAAAAAAGCTTCCATTGTAGAAAGACTTAATAGAACTTTAAAGGGTAAAATGTGGCAAGCATTTAGTGAACAAGGCAGTTACAAGTGGTTAGACTTACTTCAAAATATTGTTAATAAATATAATAATACACCTCATAGAACGATAGGTATGAGGCCAATTGAAGTTAATAAAAATAACGAATTTTTAATTTTAAAAAGACTAGGTAAAAACAGAAGATTAAAAGTTGCAAAACGTGATAAGTTCATTAAAGGAGATAAAGTTCGAATAAGTAGATATAAGAAACAGTTTACTAAAGGTTATTTGCCTAATTGGAGTAATGAAGTGTATATGATTTGGAAAGTACATCGTACAATTCCAACAACGTATTTTTTGAAAGATGAATTAGGTAACATTATAAAAGGTGGGTTCTACGAAGAGGAGCTCAGTAAAACAAAGTACAGCGATATATATCTAATAGAGAAGGTGATTCGAAAAAAAGGAAATAAATTGTTAGTGCGTTGGCTTGGTTTCGATAAATCCAGTGACACGTGGATTAACAAAAAAGATTTAAAATTAAAACAACAAAACAAAAGGACTCATTATCAATTATAAATTTTGATTTGTATTTAAATAATCATATAAACTGTAGAAAAAAACACGGTCCCCTTTTACCCAATTCAATCAGATGTATTATTTGCGGACCGTCTAATTGCGGAAAGACCAATTTAATGTTTAATTTAATTTTTCATCCAAAAGCTTTGTTTTTCGAAAATATTTACATTTTTTCCAAGTCGATAAATCAACCTAAGTATAAATTTCTTACTCGTATATTCTCAAAAATACCTGAAATAGGATATTTTATATTTACTGAAAATGATGAAGTGTTTCATCCGAACGAAGTGAAACCTAATTCTATTATTATATTTGATGATGTAGCTTGTGAACGTCAGAATAATATTAGAAATTATTTTGTTATGGGCCGTCATAACGATATTGATTCATTCTATCTTTGTCAAACTTACAGTCACATTCCAAAACAATTTATACGTGACAATGCAAATTTCTTAGTTTTATTCAAACAAGATGACACAAATTTGCGTCATGTATATAACGATCACGTGAATACAGACATGAAATATGATAAGTTTAAAGAAGTATGTTCAATTGCATGGTCAAAAAGTAAAAACAGTTGTTTTATAATAGACAAAGACCGACCTATAAATAAAGGAAGGTACAGAATTGGATTTGATGAATTCATATTGATATAATCAGTTAGTGTTGCGATGGATGAGAATGTAGATGTCAAAGATCATTACAAAGCATCAAACATACAAATGTTATCAGAGCAAACAATGGCTGTGAAGAAAGTTCCGAATCCGCTTTATTGTTGTGAACTTAA
>JAGFPH010022980.1:0-12234 GCA_018207615.1 Philaenus spumarius
GGTTGAAACAATCCTTAAAACTATAAATATTAATTGTTATGCTTTCCTTAAAGGTAGAGAGCTGAAATTTTGTACATTTATTTCTTACAAGTTACGTAGAAAAAAAAACATATTTGCATTTGGTCGCGAGCTGCTAAGGGGTGAAAATGTAGTAACAACTCCTAAAAAAAATATATTAATTGTTATACTTTCCTTAAAGCTGGAGATTAGAAAACTTTTACAAATATTTCTTATAAGATGCATAAAAAAGTAAACCAGAAATGCATTTTTTCACGTGCTGCTTAGGGGTGAAAATGTGATAACAACCAATAAAACAATAAAAATGTATTGTTATATTTTCCTTACAGCTGGATACCTTAATTTGTGTACATTTATATCTTACAAGATACGATATAGAAAAAGTAAACTAAGGTAGACGAAAAGATGCGCTTCGAAACATGAAAACGTTGATAGATTTAGACGACACTCACTAAGCGGCCAATTTTTGTGCCAGGAAACTCAGATCTTATGTCAAATTTAAAACACAATTATTTTACCCGATATTCATTTCATTACTTTTTCTTCTTTTGTGGGCGAAGCCTTGGGTACCCAAGGCGTATTAAAGAAGGTAAGTGCATGCGCAGCTTCTCCCTCCACTCCAGCCTACCCGTGACGTAGAGTGCTACAGTCGGATCTCCAGTCTAAACTCCTTCCCCATATTTAACTTACAGCCGAAACCTGTACGACCTTCAAGCTTTTTTGACGTCAAATTATGTTATTAATTATAGGCAACATAGTGTATTATTGTAATAACATTTCTTACAATTAATGACCATTAATTATAATGCCTTTTTGTGCCGTGTTTGGCTACGGTAACTCAAACAAAAAAGACAGCTTCTTACGAGTAAGGTTTCATCGATTCCCAAGAAATGGTGATATACGAAATAAAAAGCTACACTATCCCTGATTAACATAGGCTATCATTCATTTTAATAAAAACATTTTGTATTTCAATATTTGTAAATTTAGTCGAAAAATATCTTAGGTTAAACCTAGAATGATGAACCAACACCAACACATGTATTTACATTCATTGCCACAGCGACCAATTGAATAAAATAACAGATAAAATGACTGTTTGCTCCAATATTTCCACTAACAGCTGATTTCATACTTTGAAGCAATTATTTGTATTTTGAACTTTTAGGTTAAGTTTTTATTAAAGTGTAGACCTGAGCCTTGCTGATTCTTTTAACCTTTATTATAATTGCTGTTATAAAATATAAGAAAAATTTTATTTGAACATTTAACATTATTTACCATCTTAGCTTTGGGTTATTATAAATCCTAAACAATTATTATAAAGAAAACATAAAACGATTATGTGTTAGAAGGTTCCAACTAGGTTGGCGTGCCGAGCGCGCAGGGCTTTCCCCTATTTTTGTATATTTTGGATTTATAACTAAAAAAATTTGTAGTATTTTTCTAAACCCCTTACTTTTGAAACTTTCTTTTACCAATTTGTTTTTTTTTTTCTTTTGAAAAGCAAAAATAGTTAGAGAAATTTTTTTTAATATTTTGTTTACATGGCAATGTTCTCCATACTTACCTGATCAATAAAATGTATAATAGTGTACACTTTACTTGAATAGGATACATTCTATCTAAGTGATAGCCTAATGAAAGTGTACAAGCAGTAAAAACTGCCTGACGCTTATATGTTTTAGACGGTTAAAACATATATTTTTAGAGTATTAAAATTGTTTTATGTTCGAAGTGGACAGAATTTATGCCGTAACTGAAATGCTGTTGTATGTTATTAAATAAATTTAAAGAGTAACAAAAATAAAATATTGGTGGTACAAATTATTTTATTTATTTGAAGTATAATTCTTTAAAAAATATACGGTATAGCCCTAAAATGTGCTAGGTTACAATAATTACAATTTAAAAAAAATTACAAAATTATTTTAGTACAGCAAAAAAAATATTTGTTTAGTAGTTAAATTGACGATACATAAGTAATCCCGTGACAAAATTTTGACAAAGTAATCTAGGGTTAATACTGAAATAAAACTCAATATTGTATTCACCACGACTTTTTATTTATCACCTAGACTACTATTTTTTAATTATTTCATTAATAATTAGTTTATATTAACTTTTATTTATTATTTATCCTTTGGGCAGGTTAACTAAACAATCATAATTTTAGATAGTTTCAATTTTTGAAAAGTAAATCTAGTAGCCTACTAGTAATTTGACAATAATTCTTTAAAAATTCATATTTATACATTTACAAAAATTTACCTGTTCACAACAATGTGAATAATAAATAACGAAGAGAAATGAGAACTAATAACAAATTAGATTAGGTACATTCAATCGCCGCAAGAACCGAGTAACTATGGTTTTGATTACAATCTTATTATGTAGGACAGCTATAACTTTCATAAAAAAAATTGATGTCGGTATTTACTACATTTTATTCTCTACATTTCTATGTCTTTGAATGCCTCCCGAAAGTAATTGTAAAAAACTTCCTCACTTAGGGTAGTTTTTATGTCAATCAAACCCGTATATTAGATTTAGGCTTGTTTCAAAATTATACGCCTACTAATATTTGACCATGGATATAGATCATTTTAATGCTCACTTTATTACCTTTCCATCGATACCAAAAAAATAATTCTAAGACAACCATAAAGTATTTAATTCGCAGTTTGAGCAAAAGCTTACAATTGCGCTCGGAACTGCTGGTTCAGTGAGTAGCACGTGACGTAGCTGCGCGGGCAGGACGAGTTCACGCTCCTCGATGCACACACCTTCTTTAATACGCCTTGTTGGGTACCTAATAGTATTAAATAAAGGAAAGCCATGCTCTCACGCCAAGCCGAGCTTTTTTTACTCATCTATCTGTATATATAAAATCGAAAACTCACTCACTCACTGACTGATCACAGTATCTCAAAAAACATACTACCTAGGAACTTGAAATTTGGTACACATATTTCTCATCGGAACTAGAGGCGCTCTAAGAAAGGATTTAAAATATTTGGCCTGTTAGGGTTGAAACAACCCCTAAAACAATAAATATTGTTCATTATACACCTCAAAAACCCTACATCCTAGGAACATGAAATTTGGTACACGTATTTTCATAGGGGTTAGAGGCCCACTAAGAAAGGATTTTTAAATATTTGGCATGTAAAGGTTGCAACAACACCTAAAACAATAAATATTGTTTGTTATATATCTCAAAAACCCTACGCTCTAGGAACGTGACATTTGGTACACTTATTTTTCATAAGGGCTAGAGGCGCAATAAGAAAGGATGTTTAAATAATTGGCCTGTAAGGGTTGAAACAATACCCAAAAATATACATTTTTTTTATACATCTCAAAAGCCCTACCTCCTAGGAACAAGAAATTTGGTACACATATTGCTATATTCGAGTGAAATTTCGCACTACCCAAAACAGAGGGCAATTCAAAGCGAAAAACAACGCGAGAGTTGCGAGCCGCCTTCAGTTCTGGTTTCGCAGCCAACATGATTGATTGATTCATCCCTCGCGCAACTATGGGGACCACGTTTACACAGAGCGAAATTCTTTGATGCGTGGTTAAAAACCGACTGAACTCCGGCTCGCAGCGAGGGCCCTCATCACGAAATTACTCAGTAGTGGGGGAGCGCCTAGTGTAAACGCAGCTTTATATAAACCTAACGGGGAAAAAAACTGTTGAGTGTGAGGAATAATCAATTGATTCCAAATTTGCCAAATTGGTTGATATGGTATTGAATGTAAAAAAAATTTAACAAACGTGAATTGGTTCAGTGTAGGCCTAACCTAAAATTGTGTTGTTAACCTTTTGATCCAAATCGCCTACGAGTATCTACGGTATAATATGTAACAACAGATGTTTAAAATAACGAAAACACTGTTGATTGTGAAGTATAATTAACTGATTTTGCTTAGTTGGCTGCTAAGCTAATGGATTATTACTTCAAGAAACGTCAATTGGTACAGAGTAGGCCTAACCTAAAATTGTATTGTTAACTTTTGATCTGAACCAGTTGTTTTGTCTGTTATAGGATGGGAGTGAACGACCGCAGTATCGACATTCTTAAGTTTTAAAATCAAATTTTAACAAAATCTTTGTTAGTGAGTGCTTATACAGTTAAAACTATGAATGTGAATTGTCCGCAATTTGAATAATAATGTTGTTTTATTAAATTTTACCTACACAATCGTGTTTAACAAGGAGTATTGAACAAAAAGAGTCGATAAATCCTTGTAGAATAAAGCAATTTAGATTTAGTTGAAAAAGGTCCTTCAGGATATCAAGTTATAGGATCCTGATTTATCTGCACTTCCCCTTAGTTTGACACTTCCTGTGCGAGGACTTTCCAGCAGGAAAAAGGAAGGACACATCCGAGGAAATAGAGGGAGTAATGTATAAAATAATACTTTCTTATGCTTCTCTAATGTTATTTGTCTTATTTCCAACCTTGATACATCAAACTGGTTGCATTTACTGCTTCTTATATTAGCAGGTGTAACTAACAGGCTAAATATTGAGCCTTACCATTACTAACATTTAAAAAAAATATTTCTAATCCGAGTTTCTGCCAAAAAATACATAGTAGTACATTGGCGCCCATACCTATGGGCAGAGGGGGGCAGCGGCCCCCATAGCTCCCAGAGAAAGGAAAATGTGTATATTATTAATTATAGTCAGGCATTTTTCTTTAAAGAGATTAGCACTAAAATATGTTTTAAATGTTATGTGTTGTTTGATTTTACATTATACTTTCTGGGGGAAGCCAATAATTTCCCTAGAGCCCTTTTACCGAAGGAAGGGAGGGTACTCCTTAATCCCCTACCTTGGCCTAGCCCCTGTAGAAAATATCATATGGGCGTCCTAGTAGTAGTATACAGAGTGTCTTTTTTAAATGGGCCACCATTGGTATCTTGTAAACTATAAGTCTAACAGCAAACTTTAAATGGGAACCTTTTCTTGTTTTTAAAAAATACAAAAATATGCAGTTAAAATATTTGTAAATGACCGATATTTTCTAATATGGCGGTCAATTTTCGAATTTCTTATGGAACATCCTATATTTTAAGATGATTTTGGATTTTAAAAGTTACCTTGCGATCCGAGCTCTTCAAAGACCGATTTTCCCAAAATTAAAAAAAAAATTGTTACTATCTTTTTTCAAGGTGCATGTAATTAAAAGTATGTGTACAAAATTTCAAGCTGTTTTGAGCATTTTTTGTGGGGTTTTTTGCTGTTATTTAAACAATCGGTTTACTCGATTTTTGTCGTTTTTAGAGTATTAGCTGTTCTTTACTCTTTCTTATATCATAAATGTTTGTTATTTACATAATGTGATTTATAAACATAGGCAATTATAGTGTAAGGTATATAACATAGGGAAAAACCTACAGAGCGGGCGAATTTTAGAAGGTAAAAAGGCAGATTTTCATTGATTTATGTAATAAAAACTTTAAATGCCATTTGCCGCAAATCTTTTTTTCCGTTTTTTGTTATACTAAAGTTTGAATAACTTTTGAACTATAAGAGATAGAAACATGAAATTTTTACAGCATTATCTTGATACCTTTTGCAACAATCTAGAGTATGGAAAATGTTTTACCTTATCAAATAGGTTTTTAATAAACAAAAATTAAAATTAAAATTATTTTTTTTTATTGTGAATATTTAAAAGTACATATATTTTTACCTATGCAAGCTAGAAAATTTTCAATACTCTAAAAGTTGTATTAGCACATGCATATTATGAGAAAAAAATTTCATTTAAATTGTTTCACAAACAAAAAAGTTATTCAAATTTTTTTTAAACGTGAAATTTGGTACAAAAAAACACTAAAACCCATATAAAACACAAAATATGGGATGGACAAAAAAATTCATTTATACAAATCTTTTTTTAGAGGGTTTGAAGGTAAAAAACCTATAAAACAGTTGAAAAAATTAAAAAACTTTAAAAAAGTTGCCGAAGGGCTCGGATCCCCTTAAGACTTTGTTGTTCTTTGAGTGTGTGTTTATTATACGACTAACCGTTTAAAAGCTACAGGGGTTTCGTTTAAAAACTCCCCAACTGAGCAAAAGATATTGTTCTATGGAAACGTTTTGAACCAATGAAAACGCTCTTAACAAAACAAAAAACCATTGTTTATACAAGCAAATAACTTTTAAAAATCAACAAATATAACAATGAACAACTTAATTTTTTCATGTGTGACAAATTTGTAGTTTTGTCACTTAATTCCTCTGTATTATGGTTTTAAAAAATTACTAAAACCATGTTTGTTAACTTTTTGTTTGTCTAAACAATGTTTTATTAGTGTTAAGAGCGTTTTCTTTGGTTCAAAACGTTTCCATACAAAAATATCTTCCGCTCAGTCGTTAGGTTGTTTTAAAACTGTATACCCCCTCTAACTTTTAAACGGTTAGTCGTATCAAAAAAATACCAAGAACAAAAGAAGTCTTAAAATAACTTGTAAAATGCAAAATCATCATAAAATATAGGATGTTATAAAAGAAATTCAAAAATTGACTGCCATATTAGAAAATGGAGGACATTTACAATTTTAACTAGCGTAAAATTATAAAGCCTTCTTAATAATTTAAAACTATTTACCTGATTATTCATTTACACGTAGAATTAGAAACACGAGATTACGATCACATGTTTTAACGCTCTCTCGGCTTGTGATCAAAGCCAATTGCAGCGCTACTAGCCAACCTACAAAAGTGGTCTCGTTCACTCACTCTAGCACAGAGCCTTGGATGGTGTTCAGAAAAAGTGAATAGTGGGTGATTAGGAGACGCCGACACTTATGTTTTTCATCCCAGTAATGTTCGCTCTCCCTGCGCCACAAGATGGTCACAGACTGAGTTGATTTACTTGGATCGATTTTATTAAAATTACACTATACATTCAGAGTTTTTCAAGGTTCCAACTGTAACAGACTAAACGAGTGACTTTAACTACTGCGTCATTCTATTCCACATTTTTTAATCAAATGGAACAGATATTTTTTAATCAAATGAAACAGATATTTTTTAATCAAACAGATACATTTTTTTAATCTTAAAAATCGTACGAATTTATTTCATCTTGAAAGGTGATGTTACTCGACTAGTATATTTCGACCAAATCTTTCTAAATGAATTTTTAAAATGATAATTATAACCAAATATTTCTAAGTAAAATTTAAACATGATCATTCTAACCAAAACCTTCAAGTGAATTTTAAACATGATTATTCTAACCATATCTTTTTAAGTGAATTTTAAACATGATCGTTCTAACCACATATTTCTAAGTGAATTTAAAACATGATCGTTCTAACCAAATCCTTTTAAATGAATTTCAAACATGATAATTCAAACCAAATATTTCCAAGTAAAGTTTAAACATGATCATTCTAAGCAAATCCTTCTAAGTGAATTTTAAACATGATCACGCTAACCAAATCCTTGTAAATGTATTTTAAACATGACAATTCTAACCAAATATTTATAAATAAAATTTAAACATGATAATTTTAACCAAATCTTTCTAAGTGAGTTTTAAACACGATCATTCTAACCAAGACCTTTAAGTGAATTTTAAGCATGATTATTATAAAAAAATATTTCTAAGTAAAATTTAAACATGATCATTCTAACCAAATCTTTCTAAGTGCATGTTAAACACGATCATTCTAACCAAATCCTTCTATCATATTTCATGATAACCTTCTAATTTTATTTATTCTTTTATTTGCGAATATTTAAGTTTATCTCGGCATTTCAACCATATTCTACATTTCTCGATCAGCTAAGTTCGACAGTGTTTATATTTCGTAACATTATTCAGAATAATGTAAAACATGCAAGTACCATGATTGTTCGCTTTGGAACAGAACAGTCGTACTCGTAATATAAGCTATTATCAACCCTCACTTTTTGAGGTTATGAATATTAAATGTGAGGTAAGGCTAGACTGAACTTATACGCCTTAATATCGTTGTACGTGATACGGTTAACCTACCCTCTCCGGCAATAATAATGTTATCTAAGGGCATAACTGTATCCCTTACAGGATATATCACAGACCAATGTCAACCGGAATGAGAAAGATCTTGGAAATGTTCCAACATTTATATAGTTGGTCAATTTCTAATAATTCACCAACTGTTATTATTTGACTGAATTTAATGGGTTAATAATGTAACAAAAAAGAAAAAAATATTTTTGAACTGAAATAGCTCAGATAGCGGCATGGTGTTTCAATATGACATGGTTCAAATGGATAGACTCAAATCCGGATTTTAACTTTGATTTTACGTTTTATTTAATTCTCTTTCCATGACGTTAAAAATACAGGTTTAATAGAGCGCCAGTGTTATTTTTGATTAAAGAATGTACTAGGGATGGCTGGAGGGTTTGATATCAACGGCTTAAATATAATTATGTATTAATATAAGTTTTAATTTTCTTGAAACATAATAAATTTTTGTAACTCTCCTTCAAATTCAAGCTGAAAATCTATAAAGTCAGAATTAGTCTAATTAGGCACATCATAATTTAAGCTTTGATTTTTTTTATGCTTATGTTATTTTTTACAAGAGTTCAAGCGTGAGCTGCTGGGTTACTACTTGGTGCGACCTCTAGGAGTGTTATAAGCCCTTGTGTATTCACTGACGGTGTAAAGGTACAGACTCAATGCTGTGTGGGTTAATATTTAACCTTGACAGCCAAATTGGCTTCCCAAATTTGAAAATTTTTCTTGGGGAGATCAAAAATATCCCTGGACTTTTTTTGCCGAAGGAGTGAAGGGTACTTTTTAACACGTTCACTGCTACGCAAATTTCGTATTTCCTATGTTAGGAGCTGACCTTTTATTTTTTATATTTATAGTCTAAATGAGTAGAAATTACTTTATTTTTAATTTTTTTTTTTAATTTCTACGTAATAATCACTAATATTTTAAAGCTGACGCACATGTTCGTCCATAGCACATAGGTTTAAAATTGGCGTGCGAAAGCTTGCAATGCATTGTGTATTGAAAATACTCCCAATTCGGAGTTGGAAGCATGCAATGCATTGTGTATTGAAAATAATCACAATATGGAGGTGTGCGTGCGAAGCACGCAATGCATTGTGTATTGAAAATACTCCCAATACGGGGGTTGGTGTGCAATGCACTGTCCGTCGGCCGCTTCTCATAGTGTTCAGTGTCAAACTCACATGTGCGTCCTTAGCAGTTAAAGAGTTAAACCCCATACCCCGGTCTAGCCCCCCACCCCCCTAGAAAATATCATATGGGCGCCCATGCCTCTGCATAAAACTCTGACGTCTTATGGCTTCTTTTTCGAGGCATTTCAAATTATTTAATAATTGTAACAATAATTGTATAATTTATTAAATAGTGTGTGAATGAGGATTTTTCCTAAAAGTTTTATTGTTTAGCTTACGGGAAGATCTTAACTAAAAAAAAGAAATTGAAATAACGAAAAGAGAATTAGCTGAAAAACAAGACTAAATATATATTTTGTTAAACACGAATACGTGCTCCTCTCAAGAACTTCTTCCAATATATCAGAAATAAACTGATCCAAACCAAATACGAAAACATTCGCAAATTTCAAATATATTGTGTAAAATATTTACACTAAATAATAATGAAAACATACAGTGAAAAGAATGGGCTATTGTTTTTCCACATTCACCTGTCAGAAGTAGCGCCCGTAAGCAATAGAAATCATATGGCAGGCAATGCGCTATTAGCCACCTTATTTATGGCGGCTGTTTGAAACTTTCAAACCTAAATTACCTAAAAATCTTACATTTTAATAAACATTTCAAGATACCTTTTTTGTAGCCCTTTTAATTCCCTATCGGATGGTGTAACTGTCAAACTTGTTCAACCCAGCATCCTATACCAACACAATAAACACAACAATATTGTATGTACATAATATTTTGACAGTTACACCATCCGATAAGGAATCAATTTTTTTGACCTTTTTCTAGTTTTTTCATGCTGAAAATTTGAAAAAACTAGAAAAAGGTCAAACCAATTGAGGATTTTCGGCGCCAGTGGCGCGCGCGGAACACGGTCGGGATCAAAAACTTGGAATTTTAAATAGTGCCCCTATACATACAACATACCAAAAAATCAGAACAACCCGACCTTTTACATCTATGGATGTACAGACTGACTGAACTATAGGCAGACATTTTCTGAAATTCCATCTTGACAACGTCTGTGTTAAGTACTTTCTCAAATTTACCAAATGATAAGTATTGGTTTGAAAGACTTATTATTTCGAATAGTAATATACACAAATTAAGCACCTTGTTTTAGCTTGAATTAATATCAGAGAATATTCGATGTAAACACCCTAGTTTCATCAGCAAAAAATGGTTTGTTAAACATCTAATACTTGAGGATTTAGATAAAAGTGAAAACCCCTTATTTAAATGCTTTCTATTGGTGGCTGTTTAAGATACGTTGTCAAATAACGGTGTTATTAACAGTTATCAACTTTTAACCTCAAAAGTGTGTTTTTATCAACATCAATCATGTATCATAATTTAGCCGGGAGTTGGAAGAATATTTTATGAGTCTATTCAACGAGCTATTGAAAGAGACTTCTTTATCAGTGATAAATGGAACTAAAAGGGTGTTAGTCATAGGGAAATACTTTAGATTTTCTCAAAAAAAGTATCTAACAATACAAAAATAACGGCCAAGTATGTGTTGTTACATTCAACTGCATTTACTTACGTAATTGGGTAAGGCCAACATTACCCGAGATCAGTTTAAATCTATATATAAAAGCGAAATACCACTCACTCACTCACTCACTGAATCACTCATCACGATTTCTCAAAAACTACCGAACGGATTTAAATGAAATTTGGTATGTAGCTTCCTCTAGAGCCGTAGGTGCTCACTAAGAAAGGGTTTGAAAAAATTCGAAATTTTCGGGGGATTTGGGGGGATCAAAGTTATTAAAAAACGATTTCTTCCAAACTACCGAACCGATTGGAATCAAATTTGGTATGTAGCTTCCTCTATGGCCATAGGTGCTTACTAAGAAAGGGTTTGAAAAAATTGGAAATTTTAGGAGGGGTTTGGGGGATCAAAGTTACTAAAATCATAATTTCAGATCTTTTATTATTATGACAATAGTGCTTTTATTATTTAAGATCTATATATATAAAAGCCAAATACCACTCACTGACTGAACACTTAAAAAGAATACAATTACGTTAAAAAGACTGAAAATACCAACCACCACGGGCAACGCCGAAAAGTAACGGGTCAGCTAGTGTTTACATAAAACTAATTTGTACAATTTTGAAAAATTACCGCCATTTTCGAGTATGGTGGCTAATTTTAAAATTTCGTATTGAAACCTAGAGTTAACAGCCTTAGCTAGTGTTAATTTCCAGCGATTGTTAATAACATCGAATTTCCATATGAAAAATGAGCTACTGCAGTGGATGCTATGCAGCTACTGTTATGGTGAGACCTAAGGTCGGGAACACGTTTTGGGGTGACATACAAAAATTGTGTTTTGTGTATAGGTATATTATAAGTGTATAAATGTGTTCGCACTCTAACTGTCACAGTTTACGTCCAATTTGGTACACACGTTGGTTTTTGAAGGTCGCTCCGACTAGTACGTTAGCCAAAAAAAAAAATAAACAACCGGAAGCACATTTTGTTGACAGAAAGTAAACTTTTTTAAGATTTTCATACAATGAAAATATTTTGGGGTTTATCTAAAGAAAAATAGTATAAGAGATTATTTTGCACATTTTGTTTTATACACGACCATATAAAAAATGGTCGCCCGAAATCGACCAAAACGTAAAATACCATAAAACTACCTGGTTCGAATCGACGTGGGGATATTACCGTGGGGCAGTTTCTTACTCGAGCCAGAAGGCCGGGATGCAATCTCGCAAAGCGCAGTTCATAATAAGAGGCCTGAAGAAATCGGTGCAAACTCGCAGAGCAGCCGGGTCTGGAGGCTGAGGTGCAAACAAATGCTAGTAATATATATCGTACACGGAGGTAGCTATTCCGTGCCTTTGTGAGTAGTCCAATTTCCCAAATTGGTTGGTTGAAATAGTAAAACATATAAACTTAATTTTGTAAATTTCAGGTGCTCCTTATATCAGTTTACTTTTTCATGTGATCAATATATTGGTTTACTTTTT
>JAGFPH010022981.1:0-12234 GCA_018207615.1 Philaenus spumarius
GCAGTTTCATCACTCGCCTAACAAGTAATACAGAAGTTAAAACATATACAGAACGTTCGAAAAATGTATTAAAGTGAGTTTTAGCGAATTTCCGTAGGAAAGAGGAGCTATTGCAGTGACCCTTATAGTAAGACCTAAAGTCTGGAGTAGTAAATGAGCACCGATCATGGTCACCAAAACACGTTTAGGGTGTAATTAAAAATGCTTTATATAAATGTATACAGGGTTAGTTAAAAGTCTGGAGACACCGAGCATTGATAGAAAATCCGAACCCGGGGGTTATTTATAGGTCATAAAAGCACACTTCTCCATCCATAGGGTAACGTTGCCCCCCCCCACTCTAGTTTGCGCTATTGGTTTTCTTTTATCAAGATCTACAAAATGAATCGTCACACACTAGGGGTTTACATTTTAAAATATTGAGTAGACCCCAAAAATTCCGATTTTGGGTTGGGGGGCAACGTTGCCCTCTGCATGGGGAAGTGTGCTTTTATGACCTATAAACAACCCCCGGGTTTAGATTTTCTATCAATGCTCGGTGGAGAGTTAAGGGGTTGTCTCCAGACTTGTAACTATCCCCTGTATATGTTTTCGCAATCTAACGGCAGAATTTTAATTTCTATTTGGTCCAAATTTGGTACACACGATGGTTGTCGTTCGTACGGGTTTGTCAGCCAAACAAATCAAACAACCGGAAGCACATTTTTTGACACGAAGTCACTATCGTTTGAGATTTTTCTAGAATGAAACTTTATTTGGGATTTAAAACAATAAATGTAGGGTATTATTTTTCACATTTGTGTTGTTTTACACGACCAAATAGCTCGCTTGGTTTTTCCAAAATCAATCGAAATGTAAAATACCAGAAAAGTATCCGGTTCAAATTCATGTAAGGGATTTTAACGTGGCGGCATCCTCCGATCGGAGGTTAATGGCAGAGTTTGTACGCCGTGGGTGAAACGAAGCAGTATACAACCCGAGGCCACAAGGTCAAGGTGTATACTGGCAAAGAAAGTTTTTCCTCTGGAAGTGGATCGAAGGAGTGCGTGAGTGGATCGAGGAGCGTTGGAGCTTTAGGTGCACACAAATTCTACTAATACTTTATACACGGATGCAGCTATTCAGCGCCTTCATGATTAGATCTATTTTCCAAATTTTTGGTTGGAAACCTAAAATATATAAACTTAATTTTGGAAATTCATTCAATTCACGTCAGCTGTTTAGCTGCGAGATCAAATTATTTAATTACGTCCCAGTGTCGTAGCTTTCGGGCCACCCGGTACAAACACGAAACGGCTGCAGCTAATTTCAACTTTAAATACTCGCGCAGACCCCGCCCTCCGTCCCATTATCTCAGTATACAAACAAAGGACATTACAGATCCAAGCACCGAAACCGTGTTCTGAACTCATTTTTCGCTAAAGTTTACTTTTTACATTACATTTCCATTTAATCCTCGCCTCCTTGAAAACACTTTCACCCTTCTTATGTCCCGCCTAAACATGCTTTTACGTCTGAATCTCTATTTGCCCGTGGAAATGCTCTTTAGTGAAATTATACAACCGTTTGTTTAATGCGGGCGTCATTTTCGCAACACGAACTGAAAACAACCCCTCGAAACCGTTTTTAATGTAAATATAATTTCCATTTGCAAGTTAAATATGTTTTACCTTATTTCTCCAGTTAAAGTAGTGAGAAGTACATTGCGTTTTATATGGTGTATATGTTACAGGAAAAGTAGATTCTCCACTAAAAGTCGACTCTGCCTAGGTAAAGTCGACACTTACTGGTCTTTTCAGTAAAAGTTGATTAAAAGCGAGAAGTGACGAATTTTTATTAACATTTACTAATACCGCGAGCACGGAATAAGGCGGGTGAGAATTTTTGCGCTGTTGTCAGATCGTGCAAAATAAGAAACGTAGATGAATGAACAGTGGCGCAGTGGCGCTCGGACTAGGCAACAGTGGATGCTCAGCATCGTACCGCAGAGCGAGCGTTTCTCGACCGCACCTCGCTTTGCCAGTCCCATATTCCGTGCCCATATGTTGTTCAATGGTAGCGAGAGACAACAGTGCCTCTTAAAAAAATTCATTAACCCGAACCTAACCTTCACCTTGGCAATCGAAAACAACAATAATTTGAACTACTTGGACCTGAGCATATCTCGGACTAACAATGAAATAGCTTTCAACATCTACAGAAAACCAACAATCACTGATAAAACTGTACATACTACATCCAACCACCCACAAGAACAAAAACTTGCCGCCTAAAACTGTTACGTACGTAGGATCTTATCCATCCCCATGTCTTCCGAAAACTACGAGAAAGAGAGAAACCTAATTAAGCACATCGCCCAGGCCAACGGACAGGGCCGGACTAAGGCATAGGCAAACTAGGAAATGCCTATGGGCCGCCACCAAGAAAAGACCACCACCAATGATGGAAAAAAATTATATTACAAAAAAAAAATAAAGAATAGAAATTTTCATATTTGAAATGTACATTATTGTTCAATTATTCTTTTAAACATTTTATTTATTTAGTTAGCGATGAGGTGTACCGTTTTCTTTACAAAGTGCGCTGATAGACAAGATTATACAGACTACTACTTTATCGACTTCATTGACCAAATTCATTGACGGTGTAAAGGTAGCGGATTCAATTCTGTGTGGGAAAGGTAGCAAGAAGCCTATTCCACATCATTGACTAGTTGACAATATCTGAGTCATCCTAAGCACAGTTTCTTAGTTCTTCATTTGCATCGCAACGCCCCATCAGTTCAGACTATTTACAATAACAAAAATGTTAACTTTTATGCACCTTCAGTATATTCAGGGGTATATTGCAACATACGATAAGAATACAGAAACCAAAAATGTTTCTTACCAAAGAAATAATTTCAAGTTCATTCAAGGTAATTTCTAAAAAAATATATAGTAAATATTGTTATATTATTTTTAACTTAAAGTTTTTAAATCTTATTGTACGTATTCATATCTTTTGTATTTAAGTAAAAAATATTAAAAATACGTGTCCTTTTCTTTATTTTAACCATATGAAAAAAAATTCTTGAAAATGGATTTCCTGGTAGGCCCCCACCAAAGTTGCCTATAGGCCTGATATTGGTAAATGCGGCCCTGCTAACGGATACACGACTACTATTGTAGACCAACTAATAGCGAAACACAATAGAAAGACACACAAAGCACTTACAGAACCAAATAAAGTAGTGAAAAAGAAGGTAAAATACGCATCATGTGAGTACGGCAACATATTCAACCACACCCTGAGAAATATAATGGCCAGGAACAACACAATAGTTATTTACCGTACAACCAACGAATTAGCATCGTTATTTAAAACAAAAACCGAAAGTAAAGTGGAGGAACATAACGCAACTGGCGTCTACAAATTGACATGTAACGATTGCTTTACTTTCTACATAGGTCAAACCGGACGTCCTTTTTAACATAGGGTTCAAGGAACATCTACCACCCAGTAACCTGAGGATTATAAAATCCACATACGCAGAACATCTCATTAATAATCTAGATTCCTATTCAGACATAAACCCCGACCTGAGTATACTACACATAAATGTAGAAAAGGACACACTCTAGACGCATTGGAAGAATTTGAAATTTACAGAGCTTCAAAGTCCGATCCTAACAATATACTGAATGATCAACAATCATTCATTATTGATAGTTGCTGGTTACTTACTGAACATGTAAGAGTCACCATATGACAAGAATCAAATGAAATACGTAAAATCTTTCTGATAAAGAGTTTCGGAAATGTTTTGGAGCAAGTGTGCGAATACTGGAAAGGAAACCTTTGTACACAAAACAAATTCAATACATAAATGTATGTTTACTAAATGTACTTACTTCCTTACAGGTTCTCCGCATGTACAACAAATGTCGTCAGGTCCTCCATCTGTCAACATTAATATATAATTTACAATAAATTCTCTGCTGTTTAAGCAAAACCTGTAACTAACATGTTGAGTTGCACGTTTGAATATATTCAAATCCAATTTATTGTTCCATACGATAATCAGGAGACGGGGAGGGGGCACCTACGGCACTGTTTAAGCCATCTAATCGTCAGTCAATGTTATCTCACCAAACGGCGTGCACGTCAGTATTCGCATTGAACTTTAACGACATCCAAGTGGAGTGAATATGTGTTATTTATATGTTTTGTTCATAATATTTTTATATAACCTGATGATGGACGTTAGGTCCGAAATTGCAATTGTTTTTTTTTAGATAAAACCAACAAGGATCATTGACGTGAGTAAAAAATCACTTATAATTAATTATCATAATAAATTGTTGTTTTATCGGCAAGTGCTGAAGCCTGTATTATTATTCAAAATAAAACACTGTCCTTATTTGTTTAAATAAGTCTCATTCTAGGAAAAAAAATCTCAAAAAATATTCCTCCCTATCAGAAAACGTACTTCCGTTTGTTGCATATTTTTGGCTAACGAACTCGTCTGAGACACTTGAAAAAGTAACGTGGCGGAAAGATAACTCCCACTCCGAGAAAGCATTGAACTTCACCCACAGCTTTAATTTGTTTTCAAAAACATTGACTCCGTTGTCTCTTTAAACTCTTTAGGGAGTTCTTGAAATGGAGACGTCTCAGACGATAGCTTGTAGAGAACTTATCAACTGTTCTGTTTGAAAAGGAAGTCGTTTTTATGACGCATACTGTATGAAGCACGCAAAGCATTGTGTATTGAAAATACTCCCAATACGGAGGTTGGAATGCGAACTACGCAATACACTGTGTATTGAAAATACTCCCAATACTAAGGTTGGAATGCGAAGCACGCAATACACTGTGTATTGAAAATACTCCCAATACGGAGGTTGGCATGCAAAGCACGCAATGCATTGTGTATTGAAAACACTCCTAATACGGAGGTTGGCGTGCGAAACTCGCAATGAATTGTGTATTGTAAATACTCCCAACACGGAGGTTGGCGTGCGAACCACACAATGCACCGTGTGTTGAAATCACTCCCAATACGGAGGTTGGCGTGCGAAGCACGCAATGCACAGTGTATTGAAAACACTCCTAATACGGATGTTGGCGTGCGAAGCACGCAATGCATTGTGTATTGAAAATCCCCTCAATACGGAGGTTGGCGAGCGAGGCACGCAATGCACTGTGTATTGAAAATACTCCCAATACGGAGGTTGGCGTGCGAAGCACGCAATGCATTGTGTATTGAAAATACTCCCAATAAGGAGGTTGGCGTGCGAAGCACATAATGCACTGTATATTGCAAATACTGCCAAGAAGGAAGTTGGCGTGCAAAGCACGCAATACATTGTGTATTGAAAATACTCCCAATATGGAGGTTGGCTTGCAAAACACGCAATGCATTGTGGATTAAAAACACTCCTAATACGGGGGTTGCACTGTGTATTGAAAATACTCCTATTACGGAGGTTGGCGTGCAAAGCACGCAATGCATTGTGTATTGAAAATGATCCCAATATGGAGGTTGGCGTGTGAACCACGCAAAGCACTGTGTATTGAAAACACTCCTAATACGGAGGTTGGCGTGCGAAGCACGCAATGCAGAGTGTATTGAAAATACCCCCATTACGGAGGTTGGCGTGCGAAACACGCAATGCACTGTGTATTGAAAATACCCCCAATAAGAAGGTTGACGTGCGAAGCACGCAATGCATTGTGTATTGAAAATACCCCCAAAACGGAGGTTGGCGTGCGAAGTACGCAATGCACTGTGTATTGAAAATACTCCCAATACGGGGGGTTGGCGTGCAATGCACTGTACGTCGGCCGCTTCTCAATGTTCAGTGTCAAGCTCACATGTGCGTCCTTAGCAGTGAACGTGTTAAGCCCCATACCCCGGTCTAGCCCCTCCTAGAAAATATCATATGGGCGCCCATGCGCACAACGGTCACGCAACTCTTGTACTTGTAATGTAAAACTACTTCAAAGATGTACACACGACTTCGTACATTCACAAAGGTTTGGTGCTGTGACTTTGATAATCAAATTCGGTTTAAATTACACTCGGTTTCCTAAATGACGTCTTTGCTAAACCACTTATCTTGGCAAAGATCTCGCTTGCGTTTACGAATAACAAAATGAATCCGGTGATCCGAGAAAAGTAAATTGAGTTTTGCAGACCGACAGACTGATTGCTTGCAATTAATGAAACGAGCAGTCTCTCTCTCTCTTCTTTGTTCGACTGTTCTACTTTGACTGCACGAGGAGGAAATAAAGACGAGAGATTAAGAGGATGAAATACAGACGCCGAAAGAGATAAAGTCAGACTAAATAGAAATTAAAATTGAATAAGACGAATGACAACAACGATGGGTTTAGGGAATTAATTGATGGATGACTTTAAGTTAATGTATACCAATACTAGCAGGTGAAGTGGCTTCGCACACGGTCCAAAGCTCCGCCGCATAGTGAGTTTTAGTCCAGATCTATCATTTTTTCATGTCGAAAAAATTTCCAGCTCTCTCGCTTTAAAGCAAGTATATTAATAAATGTTTATTGTTTTAATGGTTGTTATTGCATGTTCGACCCTTAGCAGCACGCTAAAAAATGCAAATATGATTTACATAGTATATATGTACTAGCTGACCCGTACGGCGTTGCCCGTGGTGGTTGGTATTTTCAGTATTTTTAACGTAATTGTATTATTTTTAAGTGTTCAGTCAGTGAGTGGTGTTTGGCTTATATACATATAGATCTTAAATAATAAAAGCACTATTGTCATAATAATAAAAGATCTGAAATTATGATTTTAGTAACTTTGATCCCCCCAAACCCCTCCTAAAATTTCGAAATGTTTCATACCCTGTCTTAGTGAGCGCCTATGGCCATAGATCAAGCTACAAACAAAATTTCATTTAATCTCTTCGGTAATTTTGGAGAAATAGTGATTTAGTAATTTATACCCCCTAAGCCCACCTAAAATTTCCAATTTTTTAAAACCTTTTTTAGTGAACACTTATGGCCCTAGAGGAAGCTACATACCAAATTTCATTCCAATCCGTTCTGTAGTTTTGAAGAAATCGTTTTTTTAATAACTTTGATCCCCCCAAACCCCCCCTAAAATTTCTAATTTTTTCAAACCCTTTCTTAGTGAGCACCTATGGCCCTAGAGGAAGCTACATAGCAAATTTCATTTCAATCCGTTCGGTAGTTTTTGAGAAATCGTGATGAGTGAGTCAGTGAGTGAGTGAGTGAGTGGTATTTCACTTTTATATATGTAGATAGATATAGATTATAAAGAGGTACAATTTGTTTGTTTGTATGTAGGGGGGTAATCTCTGAAACTACTGAACCGATTGAGAAAATAGTTTTACTAATAAAAAGCCACAAATCACTGCGTAACATATATTTTGCACACATTCCTTGTAAAAAAGATATTTTGTTTTTCAAATTTTATTGCCCTTTAAGGTAAACGGATTTAATTTCATGTATTTGTTTTTCCACGAACAAACTTAGTTATCGTTTCAAATTAGCTCCAGTCCCAAGTGCAATATTATGTATTGTAGCTATACCTTATTAGCGGTAAATAGGTTAACCACTGCTTACATGGTATTAACACCCTAGAGCAAACTAGTTAATTAACTGATGTAAACTGTGAAGTTGCCTACAATAACACTTCACTATTAATTGACACCCACAGTGTAAGATTGTAAATAGACAGAGAGTGTGTTTAGAACGAACTTATGAAGGGAAGGAATATAGGAACAAAATAAAACGTCTTAGGTACTTAAAATGTAAATATTTGAAGACATGGATAAACAAGAAGGTAGAGAAAAATAAAAAAAGGTGTGGAAATGAGAGTTTAGGCAGAGCGATAAATGGAGGAAATATAAGGCAAAAAGGAGATAAAGAATAGATAAAGAAAACTTTGGGATCTATACTAATATTGTAAGGAGGTAAAATTTTTTTGTTTTTATGTAGGCAATCTCTAGAACTAAAACGATTGTAAAAATAGTTTTACTAATAAAACTTACACTATCCCTGAGCAGCACAGGCTATAATTCATTTTAATAAACACATTTTTTATTTCAATATTTTTAAATTTAATTGGAAAACAATTCTCAGGTTAGGCCTAGGCTGATGAACCAACATATATTTCTTGAATGTATTTAGATTCATTACTAAAGCAACCAATTGAATAAAATAAGAGATAAAACAGCTGTTTGCTATAATATTTCCATTAACAGTTGGTTTCAAACATTGAAGCAATTATTTGTATTTCTAACTTTTAGGTTAAATTGTTATTAAAGTGTAGACCCGAGCCTTGCTGGTTATTTTAACCTTTATTAACTGCTGTTATAAAATATAAGAAATTTTTTGAGTTGAACCATCTTAGCTTTGGGGTTACTATTAATCCTACACCTTTGTTATAAAGAAAACATAACATGATTATATGTAAAGAAGGCTCCAACGGGGTTGGCGTGCGGAGCACGCAGGTGTTTCCTCTAGTTTTAAATAATTTCTAATACCTATACAATAACTTGGCAAACTTCTGATCCCTCCTGACCTTAGGTCCCACCATAAAGGTAACGTTGCGCTTCGCACGGCGATCCATCTCCTGTCGGTTTTTTCAACGAACACTTTGAATGTTCGCCGTTCATATTTGGACGGGAGCGTGAAAGGTTTTTCTAACAGAAAATAATTTCCCACTCGTTCTTCTATTTTCCCTTTTACCTTCTTTATAAAAATTGTATTTCTTATCCCCACCTCTATCTATACTTTACGTATATAAGCAATGTACTATTCCTTCTGCCAATGCTTAATTTTAACAACAATCAATATATAATAAAATAATTTGGTCAAAACCTATTTCCAATCGCCCAGCCTCTCCTAATGGACCGATTTTGATGATTTTTGTTTTAAAATGTGTCTTATTACCTGTAGATATGTCATCAAGCATTTACTGAAGTCCTAGGACATTAGGGCTACGCCCCAGTGGCCCTCAAAGTTTCAATGTTAATCTTATGGTAGGTCAATCTTAAGGAAGAAGAAGAAATATTTCTTTTGATTTTATCAAGGACACAAAAACAGCTGTTCGTATGAAAAGCTTAAAACAGCTGATTTTGATCAACAACTGATTTGGATCAAATCAGTATCAAATGTAGTATTACCTTTTTGAGGTTACATTGACAAACTAAAAACAAACACAAACAAAAATCAACGAAAAATGCTAACTATATTTTAATTAAATTCAAACATTGGTTGTTACAAACCTATTATATAAAACAGCTAATTTGGATCAAAAACTGAACATAATCATTCACAGATATGTCAAGTCTTATATATTATCATCCGTTCAGCCGCTATTCACCCGAGAAGGAGCCCCGGTATACAATCCTTCAAATTTCCCATGTTAATCTTATGGAGATAATGTTTAATGAGTTTGAGTCAGCTGCCAAATAAAACAGCTAATTTATGCTCGGTCACCTATGTACAAACGAGCAAAAGATTAACGAGATTCTTTATCAAATTTTCCACCTGCGAGCGAAGCGAAGCAGCCATCTGAGGCCGAAGGCCGAGCCGGGGTTGGGACGCGGAGCGTCCAGGGGCAGAGCCCCTAGTAGTTTAATATTTGTTTCAAGTCTAATTTTATAAATCGACCACGCAGCTAAACCACTGACGTGAGTTGAGCGAATTTCCAAAATTAAGTTTGTATGTTTTAAGGTTTCAATCAAATATTTTGGTAATTGATCTACTCACTTTACGAGTTTGCACCTTGGCCTTGCGACCTCTGCTTCGCTTAGCTTCGCTTCGCTCGCGCACAAACTCTGCTGTAGGCCTCAGGTCAGAAGATACCCCCGCATGGATTTGAACCGGGTACCTTACGTTTGGATTGGTTTTGAGGCAAAAAAGTGAGCTATAAGATCGTGTCAAAAAACAAAATGTGCCGAATAATATCCTACATTTACTTTTGTAGAAAAAAAACAAAAAATCTGAAAAAGTTTTTACTTCCAGTCAAAAAACGTTGTTCCACTTGTTGGAATTTTTTAGGAACGAACACGTTCGAGCGCTTTAAACAACCAACGTGTGGACCAAATGTGGACCTAATCGGACTTAAATTGCGGCCGCTAGAATGCGAACACATATATACATATAAATATAACATTTGCAATGACATTCCGAAACGTGTTCTGGCTACCATGATCGGTGCTAATACCTTAGTAGCGAATTTCCGTAGGAAAAATTAGCTATTGTAGTGGCCCTTATGGTAAGACCCAAGGTCGGGAGTAGCAAATGGGCACCGATCATGGTCCCCAGAACACGTTTTTGGGTGTCATTAAAGATCACATATTATATATATATATGTTTATATGTGTTTGCACTCTAGCGGCCGCATTTTAAGTCCGATTTGGTTCAAATTTGGTACAAATGTTGGTTGTCTACATCGCTCGGACGAGTTCGTTAGCTAAAAAAATCCAACCACCGGAAGCACGTTTTTTGACCGGAAGTAACTATTTATTTAGATTTTTCCTACGAGAATTAATGTTTTTTATAGTTTTTTCTACAAATATAAATATAGGATGTTATTCTGCACATGTTGTTTTTTTTACGCGACCTTATAGCTCGCTTGGTTCCCTCAAAATCGATCATAACGTAAAGTACCATAAAATTATCCTGTTCATAGCCAATTGGTGGATTTCACCGTGGGGTTGGCGTGTGAAGCACGCAATGCTTTGTGTACTGAAAATACTCCCAATGTGCGGGGTGGCATGCGAAGCACGCAATGCTTTGTGTATTGAAAACACTCCCAATATGCGGAACGGCGTGCGAAGCACGCAATGCTTTGTGTATTGCAAATACTCCCAATATTTATTTATTTATATTTATTGCTTCTAAACAAAATTAAATACAGTTGTACTTTCTTCCTTTTCTATTTCTATATAACTCTATATAGGCTATGAAAAAAATATTAGCTAACTTAAAATAACAAGAATTATAAAACAAGTACTGCAGAATTTAACAAAATAAAATACACATATATAAAATAACCAATTCTTTCAAGAAAGAAAATACTTAGCCTAGAGAAAACGCAATATAGGGCCCCTAAGGCTATTCGCCAATATGCGGAATGGCGTGCGAAGCACGCAATGCTTTGTGCATGGAAAATACTCCCAATGTGCGGAATGACGTGCGAAGCACGCAATGCTTTGTGTATTGAAAATACTCCCAACATGTGGACTGGCGTGCGAAGCACGCAATGCTTTTTGTGTTGAAGATACTCCCAATATGCCGAATGGCGTGCGAACCATTTTGCAGCTATTCAGCACCGTCGTGAATAGGCCTATTTCACAAATTGTAGGTTGAAACCCTAAAATATAGGCCTATAAACTTAATTTTTGAAATTTGCTCAACTCACGTCAGCGGTTCAGCTGCTTGGTCGAATTATTTACTACTCCCGACCTTAGATCTCACCATAAGGGTCACTGCAATAGCCCATCTTTCCTATAGAAATTCGCAAAAACGTACTACTACGAATTCTAGTACATATAAGTACGATTTAGAGAATGCAGAGTACACGCGACTTGAAGGCGGAATACTCCGCATGCAAGGAAATGTATGTCATTGAATAGAATGTAATAAGCTACCCGGGGAACAAATCCATAGAAATAAGTATTATATTAAATCTGTTTATTCTATAAAGGTAGATTCAGCCGTTTCTGTGCTCGGAACGAGGTTTATCTACATCACTATGTTTGTCTATGTTTAGAATAGATTTCAAATCTAAAATAATTGTCTCTGCAGCCGGGTAACACAAATTGTATAGCTCGTTCTTCAAGATAGAGAAGCAATTTCGTACACACATATGACTGAATAATTGTGTTTTCTTCATGTAATCCGCCATTTCGTTTTGAAAACATAACTCTAACATCGGATGAGATATGGGTTCAATACACTTTTTTTGTGTAACGTGTGGAAACAGATATTTTAAAAATTGCTGAAGATTAAACTGCTTATAGAGAAATATTTCCAAACCCTAGAGATTTCTTGTGGAAGGTATATTTTATATTTTAAGAACAAGAAAAACAAGTTTATGTTCCTTTGTATACACTAACATTATAATGACGTAACATTTGTTTGTTTGTACGTACCCCTGCGTGCTCCGCACGCCAGACCCCAATGGAAACTTCTAAAAACATATGCTATGTTTTATTTATATTAAAGGTGTAGTAT